>MCJB01048522.1:35166-55203 GCA_002018475.1 Nicotiana obtusifolia
GCATGTAAGAGCGCTCAAGTGATTAACGAGGCCCTCGTGATCCTGAAGCCATCATAGCTCCCTCCTCCATCTTTTTATGATTGGCGAGACTACCTGAACTGTTTTGGATGGCTTGGGAGGTGGCTTTCAGGGCAGCTTGACTTAATATTCGGCCAGTTTTCAAACTGTTTTCTACCATTTTCTTGATTTTGGTCGCTTCAGCAAATGGTTTGCCCATAGCGGACGTCATGTTTTGAAAATAATTGGCCTCGTGGGCTTGCAAGAAAACTGTAACCATTTATGTGTCATCCATGGGCGATTTTACTCTAGCAGCTTGCTCATGCCATCTGATAGCATATTCGCGAAAACTCTTTGCAGTCTTTTTCTTCAAATTAGACAAGGAATTTCTGTTTGGATCTATGTCGACGTTGTACTGGAACTGTCTGACAAAGTCTCGGGATAGATCATCCTATATGTGCTTGATCCATATACCATTCTGAGGCAATTCCTGTCAAGCTCTCTCCAAAATAGGCCATTAACAACTCTTCCTTTCCACCAGCTCCTCGCAGCTGGTTGCAATATCTTTTTAGATGAGCAATGGGGTCTCCGTGCCTATCATACTTCTCAAACTTTGGCATTTTAAAACCCGCTAGCAGGTGGACATGGGGAAATATACACAAGTCAGAGTATGAGACACTCTTTTGGCCACTCAGGCTCTGCATGTTTTTCAGGCTTTGTTCTAGGCTTTTCATCTTCTGAGCCATTTCCTCTTGCTCAGGGTTCCTTACTACCCTTTCTTGTTCAATCGAGGACACATATTGTGGTGATTGAGCGTATGAGTCTGGAGTAGCATGAAGTTTGGCTGAAATTGTGGGCCCTGAAAAGTGAATGTTGAAGGCTCCAAGCATGGCTTAGGCATAGTTGGCGGTGCCATAGTGAAGACCGGTGGCGCAGAAACCATCGTTGACGGTGCTCCGGAGAACAGTGCCTGGGGGCGAACCACAGAAGGCATACCGGTAAAGGATGGCGTAGACGGGTACCCACATGGGACAAATGGATTTGCTAGGGGGATGTTAGTGGGTCCGACTGTCCTTGGGACCTGCTCGGGGAAACCGGGAATGGTGCTTGGCGATTCTCTACCGTTGGACCAGGCGTACCACATTTCAAACATGCGAAGACGTAACATCTTGTTTTCTTCAGCAGTTGTCGTCTGGGGTTGTGAAATAGCCGGCTCAGGGCTATCCTCGGTGTTAATGATACGGAGATTGCTTTCCGAAGCCAATGGGACTTTTCCTTTTGATCTTGTGAAATAGGGGTGAGAAGCCAGATTTCCGGCAAAACTAACCACCTTATAAGAGACCTACTAACTAGAAGCACACAACAATCTTATCAGTTTGAGACATTTAACATATAGGCAATCACATATTGGGGAATGCAATGCACCTGGACAGTTAAACGTTTCTAAAATATTTTTGCCCTGACTGCGTGTTTCATCCCGGCTTTCACTATTTCTTTTACTCTATAGCTCTTTTCTTTTATTCGCTCACTTCATATCTTGATTTTCTCTTCTTCTTTTTTTCATGGTCTTTCTCTTTTTTTTTTCTTTTTAAAATAGATAGGGCTATGATCGCATCCGATGGGGATTGCCTACGTATCATGATACCGCATGAATCAGACCATTACGTAGTTCAAGAGAATAAATGCGAAATGAAAGAAAAGAAAATTTTGGGTTGTCTCAAAAATTTCATTAATAAAATCTTTTGGTTTTTCTATTACAAGGACTCAGAGGTACTGATAACTAAAAGAAAAAAGGTCACGCAGACTCAAAACCAAATAACAAGCAAACTTGGTACAGACGAAAGGACAAACAGACTCAAGAAAAGTAAAATACAAGCTAGAAACAAAACCGAAAATTCAAGAATACATTAGAGCTTCAAATGCTGTTCTGGGGGCCGCGGGGCATCAGCCGTTCTCGACTCGGGCTTGCGTGCAATCTCTTCCTAGAGGAACTCTAGATCGGCCATCACCTGGCGAGCTGAGGACAACACTGAAGTAAAAAACATAGACCTGGTCATACCTTCACATTCGTGGCATTTCATGACAGCGTAATCGGCTATTTCTTTGATTCTCATTCTAATGACACCCTTTTCTTGGAGCAGGCGTCCAATTTGTTGTGCACGGGCTTCCAGAACCTGCGTGGCTGTGTTATTTTGATCTTGCAAATTTTGCACGCTCTCTTCTAATTGGCAAATCAGTGCATAACAACATTCTCTTTTCGTTTTGAAATCCTTTGTCTGCCGAACCATTTCATTTTCGAGGGCAACTAGCTTTTCCCTCAAAATCGTGATTCCTCTATCATATCTTTGTTTTAATTGGCATGCTGACTTTGCTTGTTCTTCCGCAACTTTCGCCAACTTTGCTCGAGCCTTTGCCAAGTCTTCCTCGGCCTTGGTCAAATCCGCTGCATAGTCGTGCACTTTTCGCCTCAGATTGCTTATGATTTTTTCATCCCTCTCGCTTCTCATTGGCGTTTCAACGGCTATTTTCATTTTTCGGATTTGAGCTCGAAGGGCTTCATTTTCCTGGACCAATCTTTTCTTTTCTCCTTCGTCCTCAGCAGCTTGCAGTCCACTATCAAATTTAATGGTTCTGATTTGATCTTCTATTTGCTTATGTTAGTCCGATATTTCTTTTTCTTTGGCCAGCCAAGCCCACTGTTCTTGTGCTGTATCAACAAATTCTTGGATATGGGGCCTTTTAGCAGGCCGTTCAGATTCGTCATTTGTCACAACTCTCTTTCCATACCAAGCGACATAACCCGGTAAAACCTTGCCCTTGGCCTAAACATATACTCAGGTGTCTGCCCTCAAATACTGGTATTCGCTGTAAATTTGACGAACCACATCTTCAGGAAATTGGGCATCGGAGCGGATTTCAACCGCATGAGTACTAAGATCTTCATCTCTAAGGACCGTTTGGCATCTTCCTTGTTGTCTCAAAACTCAATACGGAGCATAGGGCTGGATAATTTAGAGGTCCATCAGAAGGAAGTATGGACGAGTGGCGGGCATGTAAATAATTTCGTCAACAAGGAATCAACCCAATGTCCACTCTATCTTATCCACAGTTATACAATGAAGGCGGGTGATCTAATCTTTGAACCCTTCTGGCATTTCGAACCCTGTCACTCGTGTACCAAATTCTTCAATGCAATTTTTTCCAGTAAAACCATAATTCATGTATCTGGCACGGTGACAAAGGTGCTCGATCATCCACATTTGTAGTAACAGATTACATCCTTCGAAAAATCTGACTCCGCCCTTATAGGATGGGGCTTGGAATATGTCTGACACTGAGGGTACTTTTAGCCTGGGTAGTCAAAACGTGGATAACTTCGGCTATGCGCAAATCAATATGCCCATCTTCTCTTGGAAACACCAGAAGGCCTAAAAATGCCACCATGAAAGCAAAGCATCTATGCGTCTCCCATTTCCCCCGGTTTCCTTTACTGCAGAGTCCATTTTTTAGGTCCTCAAATCCTCTTAAGTGCCCGTACTACTGGTATATGAAGTGACAAGTGCAAACTCCAGCTGCTAGACCTTCTGCCTTTATTTGTATGCTTACTTTTAGTATGTCTGGAAACTTGTGGGGAGTAACGGTCCTTGGAGACACCACGGACTTGTGTCTTAATCCCTCTGTATTCCCGGCATAACCCGCCATTTCTTCCAGAGTATGTGTAAGCTCAAAATTCGAGAAGTGCAAAATATTGTGAGCGGGGTCCCAGAATGATACTGGTGACTCTATCAAATCACTTCTAGGTTGAATTTTTAATAGTCCAGTGAGAGCCCACAGGTATTGATTGACCCTGTCTCGTCCCTATTTTCCCAAATCCTCCCACCACATGTGGAGTGCTAGCAGAATATGGTCCATAACCTTTACCGATAAGTTCTGAACAGTGCTCATTCTGCACATTTTAAAAAAAATCAGGGTGACCAGGTTAAAACATGTGATTTTTATTTAAAATCTTTTTTTTTAAATTTTTAATTTTTATGTTATTTTTATTTTGAAAAAAGATCAACTACTTTTGCAAATACGACCCTTTAGCACTTCGGATAGGAATATTTTTGGGTTGTACTCGCTAAGTGGCTAAAACTTAAAAAAAGGAATATAGGTGGTTATTCTTGCAACAACGGTCTTCCGAAGTCCCGTTGGGACATCCTAGCTATTTGGACAAAAATGGTATCACCCAACTTTATTTACGAAAAAATGATAACATTTTATATTTTTGATATGTTCTTTTTTTTGCAAAAACGGGGCTGAACCTGATGAATGTTGCCTACGTATCTCACATCCGGTGAGAATCAAACCCGCATAGTTCGGTAAGTTCTGAGGCAACAGGGAAAGGTAACTTATTTTGAATGACTTTTTCCTTTTTCTTATATATTTTCTTTTCAAAATTTCGGCAGAGTTTCGGTATTTTTCAAATATCTGAATTTTCAGAACCGGGTAAATTTTCTCTCACCTACCTCACTCTTGATTTTTTTTGGTTTTCTTTTATTTTTTTACTCTAGAAGCCGGTCAACATACGAGCCAAAACAAACAAATGTACAAGTAGCACGTAAAATGCATCAGGATGGTCTTTTAATTTTGGGTACACTTGTCCTAGACGGACCCAACCCCTATGTTGAGTCCCCAAAGTCAAATGCACGTGATGCAAAAAAATATTCCTATTAGGGATCTGCATGAGGCTATGTTATTCTAGGTTTTAACCTTAAGATATATTGTTCTAAACTTGGCTTATCCGAGCGGACGACTCGAACCGAGTAGGGCAACATATCGAGAACCAAAAGGCTAACAGGCCTGGGCTAAACGTGAAGTCCTCAGCGCATTTGCCAACCCATTTCGACCAATTGATGTCGACGGCCCAAGTATTATTGACTGGTATCAATTTTATACGAGGATTGAGATAAATGTTCTTTTATTTGATTCCGGTTATCCGAAAAGCATGCATAAAGTATGTATGAGTTGTACTTTTGCGCTTAATTAAGGGGTCATTTGGTTGATAGTTTGGAATAACTAATATCCAACCTAAAATTTCGCATATGATAATATAATACTTAGTTGATCACATACGGAAAAGAATAATCGCAACAAAATTTAATAGAACGTTTGATTATCAAATAATACTTGCAAGAAGTTGTTTATAAATTCACCATTAAAGTTTTATAGTGTGTAATAAATTTCTTAATATAGAGGATAAATGTTGGGCTTAAGTGAACTCATATGTTGTATTATGAATCTGGCCCTGCATTTAGGTATTATTTTAAGCGAGATAAATGTGGAGTATGCCTATAAGAATATTTATCTTAATAATACAAAGATTTAAAGATCAAGTCTTCTTTTAAATTATTTAATTTAATATAATAATTTTTTTATTATTAATAATTAAATATATCTTCAATATTAATTATGCATTAGCAATTCCTGTGTGTGGGAATTAGATGACCGCCTAATTTTGTATACCAAAAAATACATAAGGGTATTTTTTGTATAATATTCTAAATTTACACCGAAATTCTCATCGATCAAAAGCTGAAGCTCTCAAAAGACACGTGAGAAACATGACAATGGCGGTTGGGATCGGAGAAGGAAATTCGCTTGCCGGCGGTGGAAGTTTATCGGAACTTTATCAAAGCTCCAGGCGGCTCTTACTCAAGTCTCGAGATGGTTTGGAGAGGCTCGAGCGTTTCGAGTACACTTCGTCTTCTTCTTCGATACCATCGTCATCTTCGAGTACCGCTATGGTCGATCCTTCGGAACAGTCATTTGACGCCGTAAGGAAAGATATCGCTCAGATCCAGTCTCTTTGCTCCGAGATGGAACTTCTCTGGCGATCTATACCTGCCAAATCCCAGCGTGATCTCTGGAAAAGGTACGCTTCCTTTTCATTCTTTGTCATTGAATTTTGATCTCCGATATTAAGATTGATTATTTGGTTTGCTTTAAAATACAAATTATGTCGTATTGGAATGATACGAGCGGAATGTATACTGAATTTATATTGCTGATACAATTAGTTTGGGATTGAAACGCTGGTGATTGATAAGTTGAATTTGATGTTCGATGTTTGTGGGATTTATGGTCTAGTGTGGTTGATTTCTTCGATTAAGGTGAAAATGTTTGAAAATCTAGTTGGTTGAATACTTATAAGATCTTATTATCAGATCTGAAAATCCAGTGCATTGTGGATGTATTATGTACAAGTTTATGCCAGAAGACTAGGTATTTTGTGATCAAATTAAAGCATGCGTCAGTTAAGGAGAAAATTTAATTTGAGAGATACAGCACTGCAAGTTCTATATGTAATGTCAAATGGAGTAAATATGGTCAAAACTGAGAAACAAATGACAAAGAATCCCAACAAATTTCCAGCTGGATGAAACAATGAAGAGAGGATGGGAATTTGAATTGTTGAATGGAATGATCTTACCACTTTCTTTAGCAATATGTAGATTTAAACTGAAAACATAAAAAGGTTATGACACTTGTAGCAATTCTTTTTTTCTTCTTACAACAGAGTTAAGGCTCAGAATCGCCTTGAAAATTCAGCTAACTAAATTATGGATAAAGGAAACCAAATGATCTAAGAGTTGTGAATAGATGAATTCATAGAATTTAGACACTTGGTTACTATTTGATCTAGCTATTTTAGCTTGTACTATGACATTCTTTCGGGTTAATCCTTCAACTTATCTAAGAATATGAAAATAAAGTATTGTACTCATTTTGCTGCTCTAATTTTTTCTCTTTTGTTTTCTCCCCCTAATTTTTGCTTCTGTTTTTTCACTTTTGTTCTCCTCCTGAGTATTAGGTTTCGTCTTTATTGTAAGAGTAGATAGAGCTAGCCGAAATTATTTGTTTCACCGTTTGAGTTTGTTTAAATTTGGAAGCTGTTTATTTACGGCTTCAAACTCTGTTAAGATCATTTCCGGTTTAAAATTTAAGTCCTCACTGAGGGAAACTGGTGAAGAGACTTACAGAGGAGCTGAATCTTAATTATTTTTAAGCTGACATAACTTCATATTCTCCAACACTTCCTTTTCTTTAAACGCTGAAATTTCACTTTACAGTTGTTAGTCTGCGTCGCCCGGGTTATTTGGTTGTCCATTCAGTTGATGAGGTACTCTTTTTTATGTGGAATGTGAATAGGTTTGATATTAGAAATGTAGTCTACAATGCCTGAGTTACTGTGTTTTTCTCTTAGTAAACGAGGCTTAAAATCTCATATAGGTTCCTTTTTGTAATGTTCAGTGAACAACTTTGTTTGGTGTCTACTTTTGTATAATTTGGTGATTCAAGTATAAAAAATCATTTTCCTAGATAAAGAACTGAAAAGCCACTTTGAAGGGACTTGAGAAAATTAATCAGTCCCCCTCTTCTTTTCATCCTTTTAGGTGCCGTTGAACTAAATGAATTGGAAGAATGTGTATCCACCCTGTTAGCACCTTTCGAAGGATGGTTGCAGATTTAGATGGGTGACTTTGGATATTCTATGTTAGTCTAGGTTTACAAAGCTCTTTGTCTACAATTAAATTAGTTGCAGGCCACTCCTTTTAAAAAAAGAAGAAGTTAATTTCATCCAAATAAAAGAAGAAGAAGTCAAGTCACTGGATTGTCGGAATAGTTCTTCTAGGATGACATAAGAGAAGATATATGCTTTTTTGGAGCTTCTTCGGTGCATGCTCAATGCTGTGTTTATGTCTTCCTTGTGCAGAAAAGTGGAACAAGTGGCCGAAGAAGCTGACTCTTTGAAAGCTAGTTTGGATAAATACAATTTAAGACATCAGCGGCGTATGCAAGAAGCCCGCGAAAGAGCAGAACTGATTGGGAGAGCTGTATGGCATTTTTCTTCTTACAGGTGTTATAAAATTTTATTATGATACTCCGATGTTTCCTTCTAATGTATTGTTTATTGTTTTAGAATGGTGATTCATCCCATGTTTTGAGGATTTTCGATGACGAAGCACAGGCGATGCAATCTGCTCGTAGGTCATCAAGAATGATGGAAGAAACCTTGGCAACAGGTGTGGCCATTCTGTCTAAATATAGTGAGCAAAGGGATCGTTTGAAGGTACTTTTCAACAGAGACTACTCCTTTACATAATGTACAGCATAGAAACTTGTTTTGTTTGTGTACTGCCTTGATATGAGATTTATATACTGAAACATGCTGGGGATTCTTTATCCTGGAAAGTGGGAAAATGATGCCTATTTGGTGATGCCATTATGCTATTTTATTGTTCCAAATTATATAACTTTTCACTAGCTATATGTGGCTCAAAGACGGGAGGGTGAATTAGTCGATGTATATTGCTTGCAGAAAGTATGATTCTTCCTCCATGTTTTGTTAATAGAATTTAGAGATCGATAAAAAAAGAATTTAGAGATTGAACGGCAATATGATATAGAGATTTTTTTCTATCCGGACTTGAAAATAATTAAAAGGGATGGTTAATCGAGTTTTGCTCCTTAGTACTGACTCTTTATAGCAAAAAGAAGTAATGTGGTGGCAAAGCAAAAGTGTAAATTAAGGAGAGCTAAAAGCTCCTCTTTGTTTTAGGTCTCTGTTGTTCAAGCTCTGGCTGCAAGAGTATTTTCCAAAACTTTTGGGTCGGGATTCCTGGTTGAAAGGGAAAACTTGTTCATCTGAGTTTGGGCCGCAGAGCTTTGCTTTTTAAATCAACACGGCTGCAGAGTACCCCTTTGCTAAATATGGAAAAGCTATACTATGTAAAAGGAATGCATAGGATATAAGATGGTCAACATTAGTTATCACTTTTGTTAAAACACTATTTTTGGCACTATCACTGTTATTACTTTCTAAAGTTCAGTCTTGAGCATTATGGTTAAACTGTTGGTCATTTGTTAAACATTATTGCAGAGAGCTCAACGTAAAGCGCTGGATGTGCTGAACACTTTGGGGCTATCAAATTCTGTTATGAGACTCATTGAGAAGAGGAATCGTGCTGATCGATGGATCAAATATGCAGGGATGGTCGTAACAATCGTAATCCTGATTTTCATTTGGAGGTGGACAAGATGATAGGTGCTATATCATCAATTGGACTATTAAAATGAGCACTTTTTCTTATGGTAGTATTGAGGGGCAATGAAATTGTGAGAGTGATTTGAAAGGAATCAGAGAGGAATCCGACTTGTGTAGCCATTTTTAGCTAATGTGCAGATCTTGATAAGCATTGCAATGTAAATGTCAAAATGAACATCATTTTCGGAAACATAACTGGTGTATCAATGATGTTATCAAGTTTTTGTTATATGATTGTATCTCTTTGTGGTTAAAAGGTAAGCCACTATCATCTCCTTGGCTTTTAAGTTTTATAGATTGAATCAAATTCTCAGTAGGAGTTCCAACTTCCAGGCGACCAAGAAAACCCTATGGCTAAAACCTATATTCAATCCAGGTCTAACTCCACAAAGGTGAAGGTACTTAGAAGTTTGAATTTTTAAATTAGAAAAGATTCTTTCTTTATGTCTTCTAGTATGCCTTTAGAATAACTTGGGTTGTTATAAATAGGTGCCTTAACGTATCAGGACATTCTGTTCCTACAGGGTTCTAATAGTAAGCTACTAATTTTAAATCTTAGCTTGCTCCATTTTCTAATATTTGCTAGGACTAAAGAACTAAGGACAGAAAAATGAAAGATAAAATAAAACCATAAACTGCTTTTTCTGGTGAACTTTATAGTCCGATTCTTCCTTTCTTGTAGGTAGGTAATCATATTTTAGTTGCTACTCTGTCTCTGCTCTGTTACGATTTGGGATAAACATAACCATCGAACTCCACATTCTTCGAATTCAGGAGTTTTAGCCTCTTGGAGGTTTAATAAGGCATTTATGTTAAAAAATGAAACTGCTAAAACCAAAGCTAGCACAGGAATGCAATGAAGCTAAACAAAGGAAAACTTAATGAAAATTGAGAGAAAAGATAAAAGAAAAATATGGTTTTCTTGATTTCTTCAATGTGTCCATACAGCCAAAAGCTAAAGAAACATATAATACATAGAGAAAGGATAAGAATCGCCAGTTGACACATAACAAAATTCTCCGGCAAAAGGATTCAGAGATATTGTTTACCACTTCAAACTAAGTGGGTTAGCTATCCAATTAAGGCTTCCAACATGAGCAACTGCTTGACAGTACTTGGGCATATCAGAAATGCTTATGATCTTCAAAATTTTCTCATGCATGCTATAGGCAATTAAAATTCCACCTTGACAATCTAGCAAGATGTCACCATTCTTAAGGATGCACATCACTTTAACAGTTCCCTTCTGCAAACTAGTCCTCCAAATGTCATATGATTGGGGTGACAAATCTTGACCAACAATTGTAGAAGCTCCAATATTGAACTGTTTCACCCAAGACTCTTTCTTGTTATATTCTTCCATGCTCCAAATTTCCAAGTTCTCGCCATTAGAGGTTAGTAAACATGCGCACAGACACCCTCTGAGGAAAGCCAGATGATAACTACAATGAAATAAGTTGACATTGAAGTCAGGTCGTGGAACTTCTTGAAATGTATCATTAGATAGGTCAAAGGAAACGATAAGGCGATCAAGGTGCCAGTTAAATCTAGTCACCCAATGGAGTCTTCCACTGACCAAAATCCCAGGTGAATGATGAAGCTTGTAAGGTAATTCCCCTAAATTTCTCCAAGAATTGCTTCCTAGGCTGAACACATGAGCTTCTGATCGCGGAAGATCATAAACGTGTGTATTTCCCGGAGACCAAGTTGCATAATAGACATGAGGATAGTAGCTTATTTTAATAACCTTGTACTCGTTAGTAGCAGGATGAAATCCAAAACCATAAACCACCTCATTCACTTCAAGCTCGTGATTACAGTGTAGCAACTTCTTGTGTTCTGTGGTGAAAGGATTGTATATGTACACAGCTTGATGGTCATAGACGCCAGATAAACATAGCAGGCCTTTACATGATCCTACTATTCGAAATATAGCCATGGATGTTGAAAAAGGAATCTGAATCTCTCTCAATGTGCGTTCATCATCATCATGATCAGACAGTTCAACAAAGAAAAGCTGCTCTTTTTGAGGATGGTAAGTCTTAAAGATGATACATGGATTGATCTCCAATGCACGAGACAGGTGCAGATCGACCAGGCATGGATCATGTGTTAACATGTTCCAGGTTTGGCATACAAACCTGAACTGAATGAGAGATGAAATAGGAAGCCTTGAAACTATGTTAAGTGCTATTTCATTTTGCAGACTATCTATCAGATTTCTGCTCTCATCTGCCGGCTTCCTTTGTCTTTCATGATTGGAGTCCATGAACAAAGTAAATCAGAACTCACAAAGCACAGAAACCTTTGTTAGGTATCCTCTCAAGACATCAGAACTGAAGATACTTAAGTAGTAACAAAGTAAGGAACTCAGAGATGAAGACTCTTTTGCAGGTATAAGGGGACAAGACTTGCATATAATTATCAATCATCACAAACTGACAAGGTGATTGCGTTATTTTTGTCCGCCTGGGAATTGGTATTCTAATCATGTCCCCGTCAACAGTTAGCTGGACAATGAGTACATATATTACAACTTGCATCAGAATATTCCTCATTTAACACTGCTTGAGGTCTGAGAATCTGTTATCTATGTAGCCCGAGAATTCTTTTGTTTCGTATAAAAAACAAAAAGACCTACATGACCCATCATTGCAAAAAATATATTAGAAAATCCTTAAATTTCCTAGATATATACACTGAGCAAGTATGCAAATACATTTTACTAGTCATAAAAAGAAAAATAGAAACATTGAATCAGGTGGCGATGCCAGAAGCTAGCATCATATGAGGACGCTTGACAATCCAAGGCGTGAACCAGTAAACCTCTCCGATAAAATCTTCATCCAACTGTTGTGTTGCTACAATCTAGTATTCCAGAGAACAGTTGCCTAAATGAGACAAAATGTTTACATCCTTGAGCGGCCAACACATGACAGAAAGACAGAGAGAAAGATTTATGTCAATGTCAGGAGACAGGACGACCATTATCAAGGAGAACAAGCATAGACATAATAACACATCAACAAAAACTCCAAGCGGAGAAGGATATCATTGGCTCGTCAAGATACTGATTAGGCAGTTGCCCAATTTGTCTTGAATTTCCTTACATCTTATGAAGTCCAGAGGCTTATAGAGATCTCAGCTGAGATATTAGTTCTTTGCCCACTTACTCCAATTCCTGAACGACATGTAATCCTCCCAACACTGCTTCCTTCGACATCTCCCCTAACTTCCCACCAGTTTCTTCTGCTCAGTCTACCCAAAACGCCCAAAGGAGGAAACAGGACTTCTCCAATTTTCGAAGGACATGTAATCCACCCGATACTGCTTCCCTCGACATCTCCCCTAACTTCCCACCAGTTGCTTCAGCTCAGTACTTGGACGGGATCAGGAAGAAAGGTTCTGCAATGGAGTTTCAGGGAAGAGGGGGTCATGGCATATGATGCTTAGAGAAGTGGGGCAGAAAAGGCAGATGGATGAAGTTGCAGCAGGAGGAACCTCGGGAGTTTTTTGGATCACTAACATGCCTCCTTAGATTTAAAAACTGAAGTGTCCTTTATGTGACCTGCTACAATTGTTTGAAGCCACATGAGAACCACCATGAAATCCTTTTGATGTGAAGTCACCAAAAGTAGAATTTAGTCAATTTACTATATGAACCATTGACTTACAAGCGTTTTAAAGGCTCCCCCAGTATGCGACCTTCTCCATATACAAAGTAGATCTGTAGAACCACAAAATATAAGTCCCTTTCAGTCTTGAAAGATCATTTCACACTAATAAATAAATAAATAAATATGCATACACCAGATAATATCATAATCATTTGCACAACCAAAGAAAGAAGCAAATATTCCAATATTTGGCAGATATAGGATGGCGGGAATATATTTTTGAGCATCGTATCTTACAAGAAGAAATGTCCATTGACCAATTTCTGGACTACCTTCCTCTTTGGAAGGGACTATCCCTAAAAACCATGACAAATACAACGAACTGTCTAATACCCTTATTACAACTATTAGCGTTAACATGTACAGGAAAACATAAGTATTTTCATATAAATCTCAGCTTATAGGAGCCACATTGTATGACATGGCAAGAACAACACCTCTAAAAACCATCAATTAATCTAGAAAAATGTTTCATTAAGGTCACTTTACTCTTTGATATCACTATGACCACAGTTTCCCTGGATCAACTATCACGTGTGTTCCTCCGTAACATCTTCACCGCTATCCAGTATAGAACCAACTTCTTGAACGACAGCAGTAGTCAAATTTGCCTGCTCTACAAATCTATCTTCTTTCCCGACTAAAGCTAGGCTCTCGAAGAAAGGCTCACCGTGAAATGAGCGATTGGTGCCATGGACCCCAAGATAGCTTATGCTTCTCTTCTTGGGGTTGTATGAAACCATCCCTACCATTCTGGCAGAAATCAATAACTCGCCGTGAGTCCTAAATCCTACAACATTCCTGAACCCTCCTCTCAAATCAATATTATGAAGTCTACTCCAAGACTTCACCATGCCATATTCTTTCATCACCCATATCCAGCAATAATCACTCTGCCAAAACTTTTCATACTCAACTAGCGTGAGTGACATGCCCATAACCATCACATCCAATTTCATTACATTTCTCTCAGCAACACTATCTGGCAAACGTATTTCACTAAAATCTTCAGTTCCAACATTAAATGCTACAATAAAGCTATCATCTTTATTTTTACCACCACTGCTGCTGCTGCTGCTACTACTACTGTTATTGTTATTGCTATTGCTATTGCTACTATCACCATTACCACCATCATCATCACTCGAATTCGATGCAATCCAATGAACAGCGCCATTTAGATAAGCCGAAACAGAATGATTCTGATGCAAAATATACGAAGGACACACATCAGAAATGCTCCTCCAAACCCCACTATTCAAAGAATAAACCTCAATTCCAGGTGGAACCAAGAATTTAACTGCCCTCAATTTATCAAGAAACTCAATAGTTGGTGGAAACTGCAACATATAATCCTCAGTAGCAGTACTATTATAAACAACTCGAACAACTTTATAGTCATTCTTCACAACATCAAATCCAAACCCATAAATACAAGACCCACGTCCATTATACCCTAAATTAGGCCTGGGCAACTTCAAATGTTTCCGAATTATAGGGTTCCATAAAACCACTGTACCCGTATATTTATCATAATCATCAGAAAGGCAAATAAGACCTTTACAGCAACCGATGATTCTTAAATACTCACTACGACTCTTTTCAGGACATTTCAGCTCGAGATATTCAGCGAACGAATCAACATTCGAGGAATCATTTTCATCTTCATCGTCGAAGTGTAACGCGTAACGTTCGACTCTGTCGAACATGTTGTAGTGCCGAACGAATAATAAAGGTCGGCGATTGCTGTTGCTGATTATTTGGGTGTTGTGATGTACGGAAATGAAATTAGGGTTTGTGATTGTCGAATACCATGATTTGCATACGGTTGTGCAGTGAATTAGAGATTGTAAAGGTAGTTTTGATAGAATTTCTACAAGAACATCCTTCGGAAGATAGTCCGACATTTTTTTCCAGCTTACAGAAATGTCGAGTGATCGTATATGTGAGATTTTTGGGGCTAGGAAATGAGTGAATCTATTTAAAAGGGGAAGCAAATCCATGATATTATGGCAAGTGTCGCGATGAAATATCAACACGTGTCATATTTTAAGACAAAACTCCAATAAATTTAATAAATTTAAAGATTCAAGAAAAATTTAAACTAGAAAAAAACTTACAAAATTTTAAAGAATTAACGTTCCACGTTTTTGGGCAGATATTTTTTAAAACTGAACAGTAAAAAGAATAAATTACTCCAATTCCAGAAAATGGACTCAACGTTCCACGTTTCTGGGCAGATATTTTTTAAAACTGAACAGTAAAAAGAATAAATTACTCCAATTCCAGAAAATGGACTCCGATGAAGGGGTGGGCGTCGGTCGGTTCGATCGGTTAGTATAAAAGTACCGTTCAATTTATCGATTTTCGGTTTTGTAATATTAATAACCAAATCAAACCAAAGTTTTTACAGTTTGGTGCAGTTTTTTCAAGATTCGGTTTGGTTATTTCCGATTTAGTTTTTCGGTTATTAATGATTCAAGATTCTTCAAAGATATTCATTTTATATCCAAACAAACAACAATTAAGCAAACACTCAACAGAAAATGCTAATTTCTCAATTACCCAAAAGAGAATAAACGGGAAATTTCCCAGAAAACAAGATAATGGAGTGAGCAAAATTGAGGGGCTTTCAAAGAAAATGGAGAAGTTAAAGAAAATATATGCATTCGACCCCATAATAAAATATAAAAAAAAGAAGAAAAAAAGAAGAAGAAAAAGCACCTCTCGTGGAAGAGTAGAACAAGGGTGGAGATAAGTGCGGAAGAGTAATTTGCGATTGACAGAGGAGAAATATGATAGCTGAGAAATTGCTGATGACATGCCTGATTTTCTAGGAGTCCAAAATGTTCATTCTATTCTTGGGCTTCAGATGGTAAAATAATTGGATTTCAGATGGGTTATTTTGATTAAGCACTAAATTGAGCTAAGAAGTAAGAGTCCAAAAGGTGATAAAATAATTGGGCTAAACCTAAGAGTCCAAAAGCTGGTAAAAAAATTCGATTTTTTTTGTTTAACCGGAAACCGAACCGTTAAAATCGAAAATCGAACTTTTAAAACCTATAAACCGCAAACCGAAAAACCGAAACCGAATAAACCGAAATTTTCGATTCGGCCGGTTTTTTTTGGTTCGGTCGTTATTATGCTCACCCCTGCTCTCACTTTTTTTTTCATTACCGTGAAAGCAAAATTCGGCAACCGTACAGCATAATCGAAGGCACGTTTTGGAATTTTTTTTTTGTGGAAGTTATCAAATTCAGTTTATTGACAAAAACTTCAGCCTATCATTTTGTATCTCTCTCGCTCCATTTCTTCAATTCGCGAACGAAAGTTACGGAGTTGGGTTCACGATTAGGGTTAGGATTTGACTTTATGTTCATGCAGGGATTTATCGTTGGGTTCCAGTAAGTGAAAGGAGAAAAGTGAATCTACTATTATAGCTGCTTTCCCAAAATCCGATTCATATAGGGTAGTTGCCATGGTAGAACAAGCATTCAAAAAGTAAGATTTGAGGTCAATAGATAGATTGATCTCTGTTTTGTTTATTTTAAAAATTTTATTTTCATCAATTTTGGAGATCGTGGTTGCTAAAGTTTGCTTATTTTCATCTGTTACTTACAAAGGCTGACGCGGAACAAACTTGATATTTTGCCTTCACTGTGTAACCGAATAACATTTAAAAATCTATTTTTTTCTCTTATAGGAATTGGTGCATCCCTTACTTCTTTCTCAGTGGAAAAACTATAAATTTATAACTGCGGTTGCGGCTGGTAATAAGATCTCCCACTCTGATTTGAAGTATTTTGACAGTTAAATTCTCTTGCTATTGTTGACTAACCATCTTCTTCTTCACACTGCTTCTCATCTACAAAGGTCATAATACTCTGTCAGGTTTGTAAATATTCTGTTGGTAATATGTCACAAAAAATTTTTGGTTTCTTTCTTTAGATGCTAAATACTCGATGCATTTACAAATTAAGTGATCACCACCCTTTTATCGCATTTACTTCACATCCATGTGCAGGTTCGTAAATTAGTCTATTATTTTATGCAGTTCTTTTTTATATCGTGTTGCTCCTGCATTTGAAACTCATGTCATCCAAGATAAAAGAGGCAAGAGGCAACTTTCTTTCACTACTTTTGCATTTATGCCTTTCTTTCAAACATTTGATTGAATTGGATAATTGATGCAATGGCACTACGTTAGTGCTATTACTATGTTATACATATGTAGCATTATTATCCTTGTGGGAAACATACTGGTATAATTTGCTATAAAGGAAGATGCTTTTCATGACAACTTTCTTGCGGAGGACAATATTTTAGATTTTTTGGGTGTAAAAGTAGGCCATATTTTTTCAGTATAAAAAAGTTGTCAATCACGTTAACTTTTAGATTGATAAAGAGTTGGGATAAACGTAAAGTTTTTCAATTGTTCGAATTGAAGATTTTTACTAGCCACCTATTTTAGTAATACATGTAAATAGGCTAATAGCTATGGGCTATAGCGTCTCATTGTAATTATATCTTCCTTCTTAGTATTCACGTTCAAAAATTGTACTAACTGCTTAGGTAAAAATAGTGACTATTATAGCTTTCTTCGTCTGATAATTAAGTTCTCTAATTTGGTTTTATAGTTAAGTTATAAATATTGGTTCCTACTGAAAAGGTTGTTTATTGATCTATTTCGATTCCCGCCATTAATATTAGCAATTGCTGCAGTAGAAGAAAATCTGCTTGGGTAGCTTTTGTTGTTGGAGTATACAAACAAGATATAGTAAGCAAGATGGCAAAAACACTGTAAAGTTATGGCATGAAGAGAGCAGTAGTTGTCCATTTTGAAGGTTTTCAATAAATGAGTCCTCTTGGTAATTTTTTTTTTTTTTTTTGTATTGTGTATATAAGCTTGCACTTGGCTTTATCAATCATGCAATGTGAATGGACAGGGTCTGGAGCAATCCTTGATGTTACACCTGGAAAGATTAAAATCTCTCTTGACCCACGTAAGAATCTTTTTTCTCTTCTTCTAGCACAATGATGGTGGCCCCTTTGGATAAATTTAAATCAAAGTATGTTCTACAGTTGATCTGAGATCAATACATATATTCTCTGTTTTGTTTATTCTGAAAATTTTAGTTTCTAAATATTTGGAGATTGTGATTGCTAAAGTTTGCTTCTTTTTTTATTTGTTACTTACTAAGCCTGACGTAGAACAAATTTGAAAAGATGAACATTCTCAAGCACATCTCAGTTGTTGTTGCATTTTGACTTTAATAGAAGAAAATAAGAAGAATCATTAGGTTTCTCATCATAAAATACAATAACTAATATTCGTGTATCATTCCAGTTGATTTTGGTATACCTTGTTGCACTTTTCAAAACCTGCAAGGGAGAGCCAGAGTACAATGTTGAGGTACTAAGGCGTGTGCTTTCAGGTGAAGAAAAGGGGCCAATTGCTAATACATTGGTAAGTCATTATATTTCTTGGATCCTTTCAGGCTAAGTCACTATACTAGGATTGTACCTATTTTTGTCATATGCTATACCTGGAGCTTGCACGATATCTTATGACGTAGTAATATTGGTTCGGAATATCTTTTACAGTCGTAATAGTGATGGAGTGCGTTGAATCACATGATTAGCACTTTTTTTTTCCTCCGAGTCCACTAGGCATTGTGCCTAGGATTAGTTTTCATAAATAAGAAGTAAAGTACAATAACGGAGGGGGACATAAACCTTACCTCCCAAAAAAAGATTGGGTGTACATTTGGTCATCCAAACATGGTAAGCAAATGAACCTAGACAACTATGGTGAGTTAGACCCATGATGAAGTGCAAATTGTCTGTCCTATAGTAGTGATAGACAATTGTGTGTATAAAAAAAAGTGTAGTGAACCTAGGTCAACTGTACAAGATTACACAAATGATCCTAAGTCTACTAAGTAGGTGAGTTGGAGGAAGATCCTCCATCTACAATAAGGTTTACATCTATTAGAGGTGTAGAAGCTTCCTAAAGGGTATGACAAAAACAGGTAAGAGCAATCTTCAACTTTGCTTTGACATTGAGGACAAAGAAAGCCAAGTTGAAGATGGCTAACAAGGAAGCCCATGTAATTGCGCTGTAGCGCTGTTTCTGTCTAGTATTTTTTACAGAAAAGAGTGAGCATTGTGCTGCTTTCATCTTCCAATAATTCTTGAGACTTGCATGTTGAGGTGGCTGCTTCTGGCTTCTGTGTCACGACCCAAAATCTCATCCCGGTCGTGATGGCGCCTCTCGTGAAGACAAGGCCAGCCGAACCAAACCAACACCGCTAAACATTTTAAATAACACAAAGATAATATAAATACGGTTTAATAATAGTCAATTACGGAAAATATTATATAGCAACCATCCCGACTACAGCCCTCAGATCGAGGTGTCACAAAGTCATGAGCCATTACTGAAGGCCTAATAATAACAAACTATTACAATATCTTAAGTACAAATGTTTGAGGGAAGCAAAATCAACAAAGAAAAGAGTTACGGGGCTGCGGACGCAAACAGCTACCTCGTAATCTCAGAAGCTCCGGTCCAGCAGTAGTAATCAGTACCTCTGAGCAGGACCACTAACGTCTGAATCTGCACACAAGGTGCAGGGAGTAAAGTGAGTACTTCCAACTCAATGAGTAATAAAAGTAAATAAGAACTGAAGATAAGAAACACTAAATCATTAAACAATCCACGACGAAGCAGTAATTCAATTTACATTCCACATCAGTACGTGAAGTAAGCAGAACAATCACAACACCAAAAATGCAATGCAATGCAATGCAATGCTATGTCATGCAATGCAATGCAATGCTAGTCATGCTAGTCAATGCTAGTCATGACTTGTGGCGGACGTGCCACCCGTTCCTCTGGGTACCCGCGCTCGGTGGGTGGTTCCGGCGCATTATATATATATATCGTGACGGCGTGTCACCCGATCCATGCAATCTAATCCTCGTGACGGCGTGTCACCCGATCCATGCATGTTTATGCCCCGTGGCGGCGTGCCACCCGATCCATGCAATCTAATCCTCGTGACGGCGTGTCACCCGATCCATGCAATCTTTATGCCCCGTGGCGGCGTGCCACCCGATCCATTTAAAAATCATTTGGAAACAGCGTATGCGTTTCAAATCCAAGTTGATGAAATGATTCATGCAACAACAATGGCGGTATGCCCAATAACACCCTTGTAGGGTCCACACAACTGGCGATATGCCCAACATCGTAATACACATACAACAACA
>MCJB01048522.1:63779-107406 GCA_002018475.1 Nicotiana obtusifolia
GGGGTCCATTCTATGGTCAGCCAATTGTGCATTAGCACACTCATGCAAAATCATCTTTTATAAATTAAAGTTGTATATACTGATAATATAAACAATTATAACCCTTTAGTCGGATATTTTAAGTTACCATATATTAGACTTGCTATAAAAGATTACCTGTAATTGCAAATCAAATTAAGCTGATTTCCTCTATACAATGTCGATGTGTAGAACTTGAACTCTTACTGATCCCATCAAGCCTCTGTATAAAGGCAAATTCAGATACTAAATGTCGCAGCAGCACTATTAGTCAGCGGACGAGTTGTTAACTTAGCTGAAGGAGTAGCAGTGGCACGTACCACACATCATTCAGGGAAAGTTCTCAATGCTCTTAATCATTGGATTAATGTTTCCATTGTAAGTCAAAATCAAGTACTCTTATTTTCCAGTTCAAATTAAAATTAGAATTTATTTGACAACTTAAATTTTAACGTGTGATGGTTTTATAACTCATTATTCTGATACTTATTGAAATACAAAGGGTAAAAGAATCAGCACAAATGCTCAACTAGAGTATATAAGGATAAGATTATTGAGCTACTCTCAGAATTACTCCTCTGGCAATTTGCTGGATCATTTGGAAGCACAAAGGTAAGGTAGTGTATGGTGACTCCAAGAAGTTTTCCCTATCCAAAATGAGAAAGATAATAGTTGGATGATTAATACCACCTAGGCTATTACTTTCCCTACCTGCAATCGCAAAATGCATTGGACTCGATTTTGTGAATATGTTGAAATGCTAAGGCAGAATATTATTAACAGTTATATTACTTGGGATAGACCTGCTTCAGGGAGTTGAAAAGTTGATACCGATAAAAGTTTTATAAAGAGAACTGGCAAGAGCAGCATAGGTGAAATTCGACATAATGATAATGGGATTATCATCTTCGCTTACGCTTGCCCTGCTAATTGTAATGGAATCATGGCTGCAGAATCGAAGGCTTTACAATGGGGTGTCAACTGGTGCTTCGACGATGATTTCAGAAATTTCAAAGGGGAAGTTATATCTCCTACAATTAAAAATATGATAGTGGGTATTTCTCCTACCAACTACAAGATACTCAAGATTATTGGGTACTCAATTCTATGGAAGGATCTTATGTCTCTGTTGCGTAATCAAATAGCTAACCAAATATTTTGCATACTTGACTTATTTATTTGCAATTATTTGATTTTCTGTTTGGGCTGTTCATTTTTTTACCTTTTCTAAATTTGTCATTGAGAATTAATGTTACCAAATATGGTACCCATCGAGCATTACTACGCATATTTAAATAAATTAATTTTCATAAACAAATAAATGTTACTCTTTGTTCAAGACATTGCGATGCCTTCTGATGGTGGAACACTTGAGGGAGTAAGCTTACTCTTATTTTTTGGGAGTGATGATACAACAAAACTAGATCTTTTTTAGGACATAAATTGTTCTGATTATTAAATCATATAATATTTATTAATAGTTCAACCTTGAATCATATGAGATGATCTCATATGATTCTTGAGGTTTCAGAACGCGATTCGACTTGAAACTCACGTCAATCGATTGTTCTCGTTGAGAACAATCGATTGATATTACTTTCGGCTCATTTCGAGAGAGTGCTTGTACCCATTGGTTGACAAATGTTACCAGAAAAGCTCACTTCGTTTGGCTTAGGTAATGTCCGTCCATTTTTCTTTTCTTTCTTTCTTCTTCTCCTTCTTCTCTTGTTCTGTTTTTTTTTGTAAACATATTAGCATAATAGGTTTTAACAGATAACTAGTTTTCTGTTTGCATGTTTAGGATACATAATTATTTGTTAAATTTGGTGCATTTAGTTTTAAGAGTCACTGTTTTCATGTTTGAAAGATTTATGTTGCTTCGTGCTTTTGTCTAGTGGAGACCTGCCTTGATTGATAGGCAGGCCGCTAGTCTCGATTTAGTAAGTAAAGGTTTAGGCGAGTTTGGGAGCTATATTTGAAAAGATAATTAGACTTTGGGGGCCTTAGGAGTAGAAAATAAAAGAAGAAGGTCTCGAAAGAAAAGGATTAACTGCCAATAGTGCAACTGGCACTGTTGGTTACAAAAAATATTCCCTCCCCTCTGACAGTCCCTAATTCACGCTGACATATTCCCTCCCCTTGTGAGATTCTCTGCTAGCTTCCAGATATATACACATTCCCTCACTCATATAAGAGGACACTAATCCTAAAGAGATAGAGAAAAAGAAATTAAAAACCTAGCTACAAAGTAATAAAAAGAAAAGCGAGTCGAAATTCTGGAGGAGAATTCCAGTAAAGATCACACACAGATAGATAGAGACACATAAGCGAATCCACTACTGAATTTTCACACACATCTGTATTCATCTGCTTCATTTTCTGGGATTTTGAGTAGCATTCAAGCTGTGAAATTGCTTGGTTTAGTTGCTGAAGTTTGTTGCTGTTCTTTGCTGCTGAATACCACCTTTCAATTCTGACTTCTACCTTGTCAAATTCTTCTACTGATTTGTGCTTCTAGGTATGTAAAAACTTCATCTTTAATTCTTCTTTGAGATATATAAAATGATGAGTAAACTGTTAACTTCATGACCCCGCCTACATTTATGCGTTTATAATGTCCTCTATAAGTTCTATTTGTATCGTTCTGTTAATGAAACCGTCTGCTTGAGTTGAAATCTAAGCTGTAATTGCTCGCTGCTTCCTGTTTGTATTGTTCTGTTAAAAACTGCTTGCTTAAGTTAAATTTTAAGTTGCAATTGCTTGCTGCTTCAAAGATTTCATCTGCTGATCTACTGCCTAGTCAATTACTGTTCAAGTTATGTTTAAATGCTATATTGAGTTAAAGTTATCTGTATTCTAATATAGAATTTAGCTTGATGTTTGTCCAGTTAAGTAATCATGTTTTAAGGGATATTGTTTAAGCTAAAGTCAGTCAGTCCTTAAGTTTGATCATTGGTTGATCAAATTTGATGATTGAAAGAGTCCATACAATGCTGCAATGTGTTAGTTGATAGCTTCACTTTCCTACAAGCAGTAAAGAAGAATCTGGGATGCAGACATATGTGTATTCATATAGTTATTTTTCAGTTTTGAAGTTTTATTTGATAGGAATAGCCACTGTGATGTACTAAGTATAATTCCAGAAGATTTGAATTCTTTGTCTATTATTGTAGTTAAGTATATAGTACTATGAACATTATATGTTGCGGAAGCTGTATTTGATAGGAATAATCACTATAATGTACTAAATTTTCATTCCAGCAGATTTGAATTCTTTGTCTATTATTGTGGTTAAGTATACAATATCATGAACATCATATATTTTACTGGAACTTGTAATATTTACGAGCATTTGTCTGATTTTGAGCATAAAAGTAAGCTGGTCCAGTTAGTTTACGACAAATGGGGTATGCAGAAGGGTAGGCGATTTGGGCTTCAATCCAGAACCCCCTTAACGCTTGAATCCATAATTCAAGCGTCGATCATTTTAGAATTAATGATCATTAATCAACTGTTGCATGACGTAACCCGATCCAAATCATAACCTCATCAATCTAATAATCAGTACCAATATCCACCCAAGTGCATGTAGTGCTAAAATCCTCAACTTTCATCATTAACCGTTTTTCACTATGCATATGTGTAAGAAACAGTATAATAAAAGGCACAACACGTGATAGTAAGAATGCAAATAAAAAGCTCAAATGGCTACAATCGGTCAGTTTGAATAGGTGCTACTTTTACTTTTTTTTCTTTTACTTAAGCAATACTATCAAATATATCAATCACCATCATCATATCATCGCCTCTTTTGCCTTATGAAAAACTCAAGCAAGTCCTAAGTATCAAAGTCACTGTTGGTTTAAACAACTCAATTAATCAGATCGTATCACATACTTTAGTTTACCTTGCATTTCTGCAATGTTCTCATGCCTTGAACTCGTGATGCCTTAGTCAGACGATGACGACAATTCTTACCATAGACAAATATTAAATTAGGAGCGTTTGCCCTTACAATGAGTAATAATTAAATTTTTATATGGTTTAAAGGATACATGTTTTAATCTAACGTGAATGATCTAAGAACCAAATAATTGAATTAAAAGAAAACAAGGCGACCAAACCAAATGTGATGAAACAATTAAGCCTGGTGTTAGGTTTGAATGCTAAAAATTGGTTCTGATCGAGCTCTCGAGATGATCTTGGTTGCAACTAAAGAAATAAACAACTGAAAAACACTTTGAACAATAACTAGAAGATAAAAATAAACTTTATTGATTTGATATGCGTGCCAACAATGGTGCTAGTATATGACAAAGTTGGGAGTTGGTTATTTTACATATTCAAATTAATTAAAAGTATTTAGTTAAAGTATTTTCTTGTTGCATATAAAGTTTGAGGTTATAATAGTTTTAATAAGTGCATATGGTTCGCTCGGTTAAATTTAGCAACCAGGTGCTAGTCACGGTTTGTTCAAAAAATGGGTCGTGATAAACTTGGTATCAGAGTTTAGGTTTATGGAGTCCTAGGAGTCTATGAACTCGTGTCAGTAGAGTCTTATTTATGGGTATGAATTGCGCCATACTTATAACTAGGAGGCTACAAGCATTTAGGACAAGTCTAATAAGGTAAAAACCCTTTTCGTCTAGTAAAATATGATATGTAGTTGAAATCGGGCGTGATCCGTGCCGTAATATCCGGTTGATGGCGGATATTTTCGGCTCCTCGTTTATCCTCCCTAACCATCTTCCCTTTAACATCGATTCTTTTTTTGCTTGAGCTCGATTCTTTCCATGTTTGGCCATGCCCGATTCTTGACGCGCCATTCGTTCCCCCCGGCTCTGATTCGTGGGCGCCCTCGGCTTTATTCGAGCCAGCATCGATCCATGTTGTCTCTTGTTTCTTCATTGGTAAATCGGGGATAACTTTATCTCCGATTTCACCCATACACAGATAGTCCCCTCACTTCTCGAAGAGTAGATTTATAGTAACAACAGAAAGTGACTAATTGACTCTGGTTCCTTTCTTCGTACGCTATAAGAAAGTTGGCGAGCTGAAACATAACATTAGTCACGTCACTCTGGCTTCGAACACGTGTCAATCGTCGATTGACCATCCTCGGTAGTTACCGAATGCGAAACGTCACACATTTATTATTTCTTTCCTATAAAAGCTCTAGTTTCCTTTTTTCACTTTTTTACTTTCTGATTTCGAACCTTCTTGAGTTACCCTCGAATTTTCTTATATGCTCATCAATCCTTCATATCTTCATCTCTTCATCTCTTGTCTTCAAACCTTCATATTTTACCTTCAGGGCCAGATTCAAATCTTCAAACCTTCATATTTCTAGATTAAGATGGCCAAGACTTCAAAGTCGGTTCCCCAAAGCACTGCACCTTCGACTTCTACCTCGGCCACATGCACTAGAGGCAACCCTTCCAGTAGTAGCCCCGGAACCTCCTCTCACTGAATTTATCCCTGGAGGCTGCTCCATAGACAACGAATTCAAGGTCAAAAAAATTTCCAAACAAAGAGACCGGGGTGAGGAGGTGTGGAGGTAAGTCTGCTCCATCACCGAGGAGATGCTCCAAGTGGTCTGAGAGGACTGCAAATAGGAAGGCAAAAACATAGTCGTTCCCAGACCCGATGAAGATATCACGACGCACATGAAAGGATACTTAAGCATTTATATGTATCATTCACATTTGGTCCAGTGGATACAGCGATCCTTGATTTTTGTAAGAGGTGCGAAATCTGCCTCGGGAAGATCCACCCGTCGTTTTGGAGGATCGTGACCCTTCTTCATCACTTCACCAACAACGCAAAGGAGTCGCGGTTCATGGTCGACCATTTGCTCCGAGTTTATAGACCTTGAATCTTCCGAGGGGGTGAATCAAGCTCGTCCATCGGGCGAAGAAAGCTCCCTTCTCCTGTATAGACGATGATAAGGACCGAGGCTGGCAAGGAAGGTTTGTTCAGATAAAGACCGAAGACCTCATACCTTCTGAGTTCATGTCGTTCCCCGAGAAGTGGAACTCAAAAAATAAGTTTATTTCCCCTTAATTTGTCAAAGTACTCCTTTGAATCTACTCTCTCTAATAATTCGTCTTATTTGACATGTAGTTTTCGCCCGAGTCCCCATTGCGGTCCCTCGATTTAGGGAGTGGGTCGAGGGCATTTGCAAACAACTCACCTATCCCGAGCATGAGTGGCGCAAGCTTTCCAAAAGAAAATGGGAGGCTTGTTCTCATGGTGAGTGTCCCTATTCTTCTGGTTGAATTTTACTTTGGGTCATTTTCATCTTATCATTATCTTGACTAAGTATTTTTCTTCCAAAAGTTTGCCAAGACCACCAAACTTCGGGCAATTACCGAGGCTATGTCCTTGTCCCCGTCTGCAAAACCCTCCGCTTCACTGTAACCTACTGCCGAAGATGCTGCGAAGAAAGATGAGAAAACAAAGAAGAAGAAAAGTTCCCCTAACTCCATGGATGCTCCTGCCGAGGCTAAGAAGAAGAAAAGGATCGTGGTCAGGCTTAGAAAAAGCAACAAGAAAACTTCCAGTGCCCCTGTCCCTGATTTCGAAGCCCTTTACTGGCTTAAGGACTATTCCTAAGATGACGACATGGAATTCGTCACTCACAAGTCGATCGACGTCAATCTGAAGTTGGCATCCCCGGAGGGGGTTTCTCGAAAACTTGAGCCCCTATAGCTCTGGGGCTCGAAGAAGATCAAGTAGTTATTGCTTTGCATGAAGATCCTTCGGTTTCAAATGAGGCCGCTTGGGGAAACGCCAGCGTTATTGACGTTTAGGAGTCACCGTCTCATATGGAGGCCTTTTTAGACGAGGCTCGGGTCGCCGCAAAAAAACTGAACGAGGCATCCTGGACCATGGACGAGGCCCTCAATTTATTTTTCGAGGGCTAGATATCGGTGTGCTGGAGGATTACTCCGACTTTGGCCACCTGGAGATCTCGAAAAGGGATGCACAGCTGGAGTCAGGTGGGCTAAGTTTGAGCCCAAAACTCAAGAAGCAGTTTCCTGCACCGAGTGTGGATCCTGACCGGAAGAAGACGGTCATGTTCACAGTATTGGTGGATACTAGGATGCTATCTGGGCCTGTCGGAGTGTCCATCTATCTCCGTTCCTTGGTAATCGAATAGGACCAAGTGAAGATGAACGAGGTAGACGGGCCAAGCCTCTTCAATAAGGCTCAGCAGGCACTAAACAGGGTATACCTTCTTCTTTTTCTTTCTTAAAGGGTTCTTTTTTCCTTAAAGGTATTTTTAAGATTCCTCTTCCTTTGTGTCTTAGCCTCGGTACTTCACCATGAGAGCTTTCTTCAGGCCAAGTTAGAGGCGAGTCACCTCGAGTTCCAGCTCAAGGAGTAGGTCCGGCAAAAAGATATGTACAAAGATCTCTGTGAGCAAAAAGATGAAGTCCTTAGGGTCATGGTTGACCACTCCGTCCTCCAAACCGTGCTGGAAAAAGCCCAAAAGGAGGCCTCGAAGGCGAAACAGGATGTTACACCCCATGTTTTTGTACGTGAGAGTACGCGTAAGTCAATTGATGTAAGCTTAGAAATGAGATCATCTTTGAAAGTGCATAAATTAAGTTAATGATGTTATCCTGGAGGTTACAAATATTTAATCATGAATAACAAGTACCAAGAGGGTTGGAAGGCTTAGGAGCTAAACGAATTGAAGAAATAAATTTCGTCGAAAGTCGACAAGTTGGGAATGTTATAACATGTACTTTGGGGGTGAGACTAGGGTGCTCAACATGATAAGGAGGTTATGTTATAAGATATTTTAGTCGTATGATAGTCGTGTGTTACGTTTTGAAGTCAAGCGAGTTGTGGAACAAAAGTTGGCAAAGGTCATCACAAGTTACATTCATA
This sequence comes from Nicotiana obtusifolia, assembly GCA_002018475.1. Taxonomy (NCBI): domain Eukaryota; kingdom Viridiplantae; phylum Streptophyta; class Magnoliopsida; order Solanales; family Solanaceae; genus Nicotiana; species Nicotiana obtusifolia. The sequence goes on from MCJB01048522.1 coordinate 71,697, forward strand.
ATGTGCTCACAATTAGGTCAAATGTAGTAGAGCTTTTCTCTCAATATAATAAGAGTTACGAGGTGATCAGCATATTAAATTAAAATCTACGAATCTAGTTTCCAACACATTAAACCGTTTGTATATACGACATTGGAGTAGATAGATATTTACATTTTTGCGAGGTTGTGCAAGCAGCTCCCTATGGGACTCACTTAGGCGGTTGAGATATCTTGATATATATATGATGCCTACAGCCCTTTTTAACTCATTATTTTTCACTCTATTCATACCCTAAACAATGTAAAAACTTTCTCTTAAATTTCTCTCATGATCCAAAACTCAAACCAAGGGCAACAACATAAATCAAGTGTCGAGAGTCCTGTGGCGCTAGTGAGTTTCTTGTTCTTCTTGTGGTTGCTGATTTTGGTGTGGTTCCAGCTCATGTGTGGTGTTGTTTAAAGTGGTTTGGGTTCTTTAAAATACTCTCTCGAGGTTTACATATCAACCCTAGGTGATTTCAAGTCTTCCAAATTGATTCTAGTGCCTAGAAACCCGAATTGATTACTAGTTTCGCTTCCTTGTTCTTGTGGTTGCGTTAGAACGATATTTTATGGTGAAGTAAGCTAAAATTGGAGTTTTTCTATCTGTTTAAAGGTAAGGAACCTCTTAAAATACATGTATTTAAGCTTATCCAAGTTGCGGCTAAGTCGTTGAAGCTAGAACTTGTGAGATATCTATTGAAAGGCTTGTTAGTAATATTATTGATTGGTGAACTATTTTGGGAGGCTTGCTATGATCATTATTGATGTTGTTTGGGCTGTTTGGTGACTTTTAGTAACTATGTGATGTAGTAAAAATAAGGGAGGTGCTGTCCGTTTTCTTGTATGAATATTGGTTTCGAAATATGAGAGTTACAACGCTTATATGATGACGACGAAGCCGGTTAACTCATTGTAGATGTAAGAAGATCATAAAGTTTGGTTGATGACTGGAGAGTAGATTGCAAAGGTACATTAAAGTACTTCCTTCTTTCTTTTGGCATGATCTAAAGTGAAATGAATGTAAATGATACGCTATTTCATAACGAACCTACTCCAGGTCTAAAGTTGTCCATATTATTCTTTCCTTATAAAGTTATTCAAAGTATGTACATATGATGCTTGAATTCTATTGAGGTTCATATTGATGGTATGATGTCCATAATGTTAATCAAAGGTGCAACGACCTTACGTCACTCCGAAAGTTTTAGAACATGATTTCAAAAGTCCAGCATACATTATATATATGTATCTACTTTACTCTATCAAGCCGCGCTATAATCAGCCGGGTATGACACTTATTATGCAACTACTGATCAATTGGGTTTTACCGAGCTCCACATGGCCGGATATGATTCCACTGAGCCTTATGATGGCCGGGTACATTTTTATCGAGTCCTCTTCGAGGCCGGGTACGATATGATGATGATGCCCACAGAGGTGTATGTTTTTAAAAGTATATTTATGTGTGTGTGTGTGTATGTATGTATCATGCATTTCATGTCAGTCGCCCTCAGAGGCACTCGGATGTCACATGTTGTATCTTCTCTATCTCTCTTTACATTACTGTTCTTATTTATACTTTCCTGCGCTACATAATCGATACTTTATTCGTATTGACATCCCTTTTGCCTGGGACGCTGTGTTTCATGCCCCCAAGTCCCGATAGATAGGTTGACACTCTTTCTAGTAGGCTATCAGCTCAGTGGAAGGTGTTGGTGCACTCCACTTAATCCGGAGTTTCCTGTTTGGTCAGTATGCTTTGGACATGTAATGATTGGTATGGCGGACCCTATCCCAACCTTTATGATGTTTATGTACTCTTAGAGGCTTGTAGACAGATATCACGTATATGGATATTTGTACGGTCTTGGCGGCCTATGTTTTGAGTGTACAAATGATCATGTCGACCTTATAGACCCGTATGTCACATGTATAAGTTTGTATATCATGTTGGGTCGTCCTAAACCGAGTATTCTCTTATGTTTTATTCTCTTTATCTCATGACGGCCCTTCTGGACCACTTACCCATGATAGTATGATAAGAAAGATATGTTATGTTGGTACTCGGTTGAGTAAGGCACCGGGTTTTCGTCGCGGCCCTCCGATTTGGGTTGTGACACAGGAACATGTCCTTCTGGTTGAAAAGGTAAGAGTGTTTGAGATCAATAACGAGAGGTTAAACGCATATGCTAATGCCGCAACCTCACAGGTTCAAGAGAAGATAACCCTAATCGACCAGCTTAGATCCGAAATGAACGAAGTCAAAGCTTTAGTTTAGGAGTTGAGGGGCAAAATGGATCTCCTGGCCTCGGGGCGGGATGCCACCAAAGAGGACCTGACATCGACCAAAGTGCAGCTCCAAGTGATGAGAGAAAAAGCTGACAAATGGTCTCAGCTAAATAAGGAGTTGCGGGCACAACTTGACTCTGCCGTTACAGGATGGGACGCTCTCGACCAAGAATACACTATGCTGAAGTCCAAAGTGGAGGTGGCTTTGAACGAGGCCTCTGAAGCTCAAGACATGTTGGCCCAGTACAAGAATGATGTAGAGGTATTCGAAACCCGTGTTGTAGCGAAGGTCGAATATGTGAAGTGGCTATCTCAAATAGAGACGCTCGAGAAGATCCAAACCCGGGGGGCTGACCTAGAGGCCGAGATCGAAGAATCAAAGTGGCTCGAAGCCGAGGCCAGAGCAAGGTATCAGCCCGATGATTCGGACAGCAAGCCGGGCTCCGATGAAGACTAGACAGGAAATGCCTTAGCTTATTTTTATTTTTTTCCTGTAGCTCTGTGCTTTGTATTTTGGGGCCGTTTTGTAGTGCCTTTGTGAATACCTTTTGGTAAATATATATAAAAGTTTTCCTTCGGCAATATGTTGTGTCCTTTAACTTTTCTGTACTTGCTTATGTTTAAGACTTATGATATATAACTTGTGTCTCGAACTTAAAAATATGTCATCGATGCCTTAGCATAGAATTTGACATCACTTAAACTGTTCAATCTCCCAAAACCCGGATGAGGCCTGGGTCAAATAATAACTCCGAGTTGCTTTGACTTTGGAGGACTCGATAAAAACGGAGTCTTTACTAAAATACTCGAGTGATTTAATCGGACACAACTATTCTTTGCCGAGTGTGGCTCTTTTTATGATCGTAATTCGAGATCGAGTAACTTGACCGGGTCTGAAGTAATCTTTTATGGATTAAAAATGTGTAAGGACCTTACTTTTTATGCATGAACTCAGACGTCTCCGATCTGTTTATATGTTGTCAACAAAGCTCTAAAATCTTTGTCTCTTAAGTTAGCCGTGGCCTTTCGTGTTCGGGCCCTGCCTTGTAGTATCGGTTCCTTCGGGATTTAATAGCCCGAATTTCCCGATATTAATGTTGGGTAGACGTTCCCGATTCGGGTGGCCAGTAGGTTTAGGGGTCTTTAGATGGCTGTGCATGCTATCGAGGGTTCTTACTGCCTTCGAGGTTTCATGCCCCGATTTAATGGTGGCCCATGGGCCTAGAAAGTTTTGAACCCAGTATTCATTCTAAGTAACTTAATGATAGTATTGCTTGTGCAAATGTGAATCGATGAAACATAGAAGGCGAATTTCTTTTAATACTTTGAATGTAGTGTAAGTAATTAAAGGTACAAAAGTTATACCCATGGAGAGAATGAGCTATGCGGGCACGGGTCTTTTGACCGTTTGACCCTTACAATTAATCTTAATATTCAAGCCTTCGCTTTCAATATCGAATAGGAATGCTTTCTAAATTTCCGAACTTAGGACTTCAGTTCTTGACTCAGGGTGTGATGGCCCCCTAGTATTCGAGACTGAATTTTGAGGGCTCGAATACTATCGATCTACTACGGCGATTCGCATTCTTCGATCTTAGACCGGTCTTCAAAACTAGGGTAGCACGCTTACTGTTGCCTCGTAAAAGATCTTGACATAAAATCCTCTTGGGGAAAAAACGGGTCCAAGAGAAAAAGAGTACAACACGTGCTTTCAGACCTAATCCTCATATTTGACTTCGATTGAGTACCTGCACGAGTTAATTCAAAGCATAATAAACCACGACGAAAATAGTGTTCATACCTTAGCAGTAGTACCGCTTTAAGTGTGCCACATTCCAGTTGTTGGGTAGTTGTACATCATTTTCGGACTCGAGTTGGTATGAGTCTTTCCCGATTATACTGGTGACTCTATACCGTCCCTCCTAGTTTGGGCCCAGTTTCCCGTCATTCGGGTTCTTGGTATGCAGTGTAACTTTCCTCAATACCAATTCCCAGACTTGGAAGTGTTGAAGGTTTGTCCTTAGGTGCTAATATCTTCCAATTTGTTGCTTTTGAGCTGCTAACCGGACTAGGGCGGCATCTCGCCTTTCGTCTGCTAAATTTAAGCTTGTGGCCATGGCCTCGTCATTTGACGTCTCTGTAGCATATTGGAACCTTAAGATCAGTTCTCCTATCTCTACTGGAATCAAAGCTTATGCATTGTAGACTAGAGAGAACGATGTTTCATCGGTACTCGACTTCGAAGTTGTTCGATATGCCCATAGGACCTCGGGCAAAATTTCTTTCCACTTTTGTTTTGAGTCGGTCAATTTCTTCTTTAGGTTTTGCAGTATAGTTTTGTTTTTTGAATCCGCTTGACTGTTCGCACTGGGGTGGTAGGGGGTCGATAGAATATTTTTGATTTTGTGGTCTTTGAAAAACTTATTGACTTGTAACTTGTAACTTATCCAAGTTTCTCTGCATCCGGTCTTCTTTACTTCAAATGTCATGTTAACTTGGTTAACAACGAGGAAGGAATCACACTTGGATTCAATCACCTCAGCCCCCATGCTCTTAGCCAATTCTAAACCTGCAATCATAGACTCATATTCTGCTTCATTGTTATTCAATTTCACAGTTCTAATAGACTGCCTTATTACATTATCCGTGGGTGGTTTATTACGATTCCCAACCCGGACCCTTTCGCGTTGGAAGCACCATCCGTGAATAAGGTCCAAACTCCCGAGCTAGCTCCCGAGGTAAGTAATAATTCTTTCTCGACCTCGGGGATCAAGGCCGGTGTGAAGTCGATCACGAAGTCTGCCAAATCTGAGACTTGTAGTTGTTCGAAGCTTGTACTAAATATCATACCCGCTAACCTCTACAGCCTATTTTGCTAGCCGACCTGAAAGCTCGAGTTTATAGAACATTCCTTAGTGGATACGAGGTCACGACACATATAGGGTGACACTGAAAGTATGGTTTTAGTTTCCTAGATGCGCTTAATAAGGCAAACACTAATTTCTCTAGGTGTGGATACCTCATTTCGCCATTACCTAGGGTTCTACTAACATAATAGATAGGAAACTGCAAACCTTCTTCTTCCCAAACCAGGACACCACTTAGTGCTACCTCGGAGACTACTACGTAGAGGTATAACTGCTCATTCTCTGTCGGGGTGTGCAGCAAAGGAGGACTTTATAAGTATCATTTGAGTTCTTCTAAAGCCTGTTGACATTCCGGGATCCAAGAGAAGTCGTTCTTTTTCTTTAGTAACGAGAAGAATTGGTGGCTCTTATCCGATGACCTAGAAATAAATCGGTCCAATGCGGCTATCCGCCCGGTTAGTCTCTATACCCCCTTGACATTGTCAACCACGGTGATATCTTCTATGGCTTTTATTTTATCCCGGTTGATCTCTATTCATCGGTTAGATACCATGAAATCGAGGAACTTGCCCAAGCTGACTCTGAATGCACACTTCTCCGGGTTCACCTTCATGTTGTATTTCCTTAGTATGTCAAAGGTTTCGTGCACATGTTTCAGATGGTCCTCTACTCACAGGGACTTAACTAACATATCGTCAATATAAACCTCCATTGATTTCCCTATTTGTTCCTCTAACATTTGGTTAACTAGGTGTTGATACGTGGCACCGATAATTTTTAATCCAAATGGCATCACGTTTAACAATAGGTACTGGATTTAGGTATGAAAGAAGTCTTCTCTTGGTTGCCCGGGTCCATCTGTATTTGGTTGTATCCCGAATAGGCATCAAAAAAACTCAATGTCTCGTGCCCAGCAGTTGCATTGATCATTCGATCGATGTTAGGCAAAGGCCACGAATCCTTCGGACATGCCTTATTAAAGTCCTTATAATCTACACACATTCTAAGCTTGTTTCCTTTTTTAGGTACGACTACTACATTAGCTAGCCAATCCGGGTATTTAACCTCCCGAATGGAACCTATTTTTAAGATTTTAGATACCTCGTCTTTGACGAATGCGTGCTTGATTTCGGATTGCGGCCTCATCTTTTGTTTGATCGGGTGAAATTTTGGATCCAAGCTTAATTTGTGAGTTGTTACCTCCAGCGGGATCCTTGTCATATTTAAGTGGGACAAGGCAAAACAATCAGCATTAACTTTAAGGAAATCAATGAGTTTTTTTCTGAGCTCGGGGGTTAATCCCGTGCCCAGGTATACCTTTTTGTTCGGTAAACAATCGATAAATATGACCTGTTCTAGTTCCTCGATCGTCGACTTGGAGGCATCGGTATCATCGGGTGCTACGAAGGATCTCGGGACCCGAAGTCATCTTCCTCATTCATTGGGTGTTCCTCCTATTTTTCTGGCCCAGTTGGGGTCGAGATCGGTGATTGCTATTTGGTGCCTTTCTCTTCGACCAGTCCCCCACCTTTTGATGTTGTGATTGCGGGCACCGGGCTCACTTCCTTACAATGAACATCTTTTTTGCGACCGGCTGTTCCCTGTAGACCATTTTGATTCCACCTGGGGTTGGAAACTTCAACTCTTGATGCAAGGTCGACGGTACCACCCTCATGTTGTGGACCCATGGTCTCCCGAACAAGGCGTTGTATCTTATATCCCCTTCGATCACATAGAACTTTGTCTCCTGGGTGGTTCCGGCTGTGTCGACCAGTAGGGTGATTTCACCCTTCGTTGTCTTGCACGCCATATTGAATCCATTTAATACTCGAACTGCTAGTATAATATGACCCAACATCCCTAGTTGTTCCACGATTCTCCATCGAATTATGTTAGCCGAGCTACTTGGATCGATTAACACACGCTTAACTCGAGATTTATTAATAAGTACATATATTACCAGTGCATCGTTGTGAGCTTGAATAATGCCCTCGGCGTCCCCGTCGCTAAACGAGTTTGATCCCTCCGGAACATAGTCTCGAGTTCGTTCCCTTGTGATAGAAGCTTTGATGCATTTTATCATTGGCCCTTGTGGAACATCTACTCCTCCAGTGATCATGTTAATCATATGTTGAGGTTCTTCTGCTCGATTGGTTTGTTGGTGTACCTGTTTTTGAAGTGGTTTTTGGCCTGCTCACTTAGGAATTTTCGAAGATTCTCATTGTTGAATAGATGTGCCACTTCTTCTCTTAACTTTCTACAATCCTCGGTTTTATGACCGTAAGTACCGTGATATTTACATCAAGTTGTGATCCCTCTGTGCGGAATCGTACCAGGGTGGACTTGGCCATTTGGTCTCCTTTATGCGACCGATGGTTGACACTATACTCACTACATCCACGTTGAAGTTATACTGTAATAGTCTCGGCGCATCTCTGCCCCCAGGCGATCTGTCGAAGCTGTTTCTATTCGTCAAATCTCGGTTGCTTGGACCCTGGTCGCTTCTCCTATCATTCCTGGTTGGGTGGCGATTGGATCCGTTTCCCCTTCTATCCGAGCTATATGGATGGTATCGATCTCGAGGTGGCTTTGACTTCTGATCTACAATTATTTTAGACCTGTCGTTCACTCTATTGGGGTAAATAGACCCCGAGGGAGCTCCCAGCCGATCGTCCTTCACCTCTGATCTTTGACTGGTACCTATTGTGGACATCGGCCCAGGTGACCGCAGGGTATTCTACCAAAGTTTTCTTCAATTGTTGAGAAGCAACTAAACTTCGAGGTTGAGCCCTTGGGAGTAAACACCTGAAAAGTCCAATTGTCTGCAACCAAGGGCAGGTCCATCTGTTCCATTTAAAACCTCGATACGAATTCCCCAAGCATCTCGTTGTCCCTGTGCTTGAATTTAAACGGGTCTGATTTCCTCATCTCAACTTTGATAAGTCCGGCATGGGCTTTAACGAAGGCATCTGCAAGCATAGCAAACGAATCAATAGAATTTGGGGGTAAGTTATGGTACCATATCATCGCTCCCTTAGATAAGGTTTCCCCAAATATCTTCAGCAACACCGACTCGATCTCATCGTCCTCGAGGTCATTGCCTTTTATTGCACACGTGTAACAGGTCACATGCCCGTTTGGATCTGTGGTTCTGTTATATTTGGGAATATCGGGGATTCGGACCCTTTTCGGAATTGGCTTCGGTGTCGCATTCGAGGGAAAAAGTTTCTGAATGAACTTTTTGGAATCCGGTCCCTTCTATATCAGGGGCGCCTCCAGAATTTGATCGATCCTCGAAATGTAAGTTTCCAATTTCTTGTCATTTGCCTTCATCTTCTTTTCGCCGGATTCTACCCGTTTTGTCAGTGCTTCAAGCATTTTCATCACCTCGGAAGTTTCCTCGAGTCCGAACCCATCTAGTTCTGTGATAATCCGTTCTTCTCTCAAAGTATCTTCTCCAACCCGCTAGGGTTCGACCGTGTTCTGTGCTTGATTTTGACTCTACAGTTGTGCTATTGCCACTTGCTGAGCTTGTAACATTTCAAAAATCAAACGTAAGTTTACTTCATCACCTCTCCCTTCCGGCGCTTCTCGAGCCGATGGTGGGGGTGCCCCGTGAATGCTACTTTCGAGATAAGTCGGTTGGTTGATGTTGATAGCAACTTGTGAATTGGCGTCGATTGGGTCAGCGATTGGAATGCCATTAGGGTCAATAGGGGCATGCCGAGTGATAACACGTTATTATTTTCACCGTGGTGGCCTGACTCGCGTCAACATTCAAGTGAGCAGACTGAGAATTTGACATTTTGAATAGACCTAAAATCAAACTTCAAAGAGCAAGTGTGAAATAAGGTATGTTATAGATATTCGTATTAAATCACCACTATTATCCTTGGCCCCACGGTGGGCGCCAAACTGTTTACCCTTAAAATGAGTAACAATTAAATTCGTACGCGGTTTAAAGGATATGCGATTTAATGTAACACGAATGATCTAAGAACAACAAATAATTGAATAAAAGGAAAACAAGGCGACCAAACCAAATGTGATGAAACAATTAAGCATGGCGTTAGGTTTAAATGCTGGAAACCGGTTCCAATCGTACCCTCGAGATGAGCTCGGTTGCAACTAAAGAAATGAACAGCTCAAGAACACTTTGAACAATGGCTAGAAGACAAGAATAAATTTTATTTCTTTGATATGCGTGCCAACAGTAGTCAAAAAATGGAAGGTTCTTCCCTTTATATAGTAGGGGAATTTCAATCCAATTACAAGTCTAAATAAGGTAAAAATCCTTTTCATCTAGTAAAAAATGATCCACGATTGATATCGGGCATGATCCGCGCTGTAATATCGAGTTGATGGCGGATATTTCGGCTCCTCGTTCGTCCTCCCTAACCGCCTTCCCTTTAATCTCGATTCTTTGTTTTGCTTGAGCTCGATTCTTCCTATGTTTGGGCCATGCCCGATTCTTGACATGCTATTCGTGCCCCCGGGCTCTGATTCGTGGGCACCCTCAGCTTTACTCGAGCTAGCGTCGAACCACGTTGTCTCTCATTTATTCATCGAGAAATCGAAGGTAACTTTATCCCCGATTTTACCCGTACACAAAAACAATATCAAATCTATTTTTCTTGTTGCTTCACTCTTTTTTATTTTGAATTTAATCCTCCGTATCTTAATTGGAATTCAGCCTAGTGTTTTTATCTGTTGAAGTAATGCAATGAACAACTGAGAGACTAGTAACACTAAAACTTTGTAAGAATACCATTTTCACTCTTTTCTACTTGGTACAAAAACAGCAGAAGTGAAGATGTCTTGTCATTTATTAGTCTTTTTATATTCTACCACGTTGAAGTTGGAAACTCTAGCTATCAATTGGAAAGCTGTGAGATTTTTAAAGTTTCAAAATCAGAATCTTTTCTAATAAAATATTAAAACAACTTTAGTAAAAACCAATTTTATTGGTTTACCCATCATGTGAAACCTGGATAGCATCCTACTTCATCAAATACCAACAAAAAATTTATAGAAAATTGGGCATATTTTACATTATAAATCTAGATAACTGTCAGTGAGCACCACTATTCCCACCACCCTCTCCAAACCCCCAAAGCAAGTCTATCTTACCTTGCTACAGAGTAGAAGTATGTCAATTGCTATACCAAGGATTTTTCTTGCAATACTACTTTTGATGTTTGTTACAAAAATTTCAGGTAAAACTCCAACTTATTTGCACTCAGAAGATTAAGTTTTAGATTTAGTATCATTTGATAGTCTCATTTTTCCTTCTTAAGCAGAGGGTCTATCGGAAATAGTTTCTCTATCTCACATAAGGTTGGATAAAATCTGCATACACCCAATACTCCCTAGCACTTGTGGTATCACAATGGACATGGTATTATTCCCTAGTACCGGGGGCGGGGCTAGGCTGATAATGTTTCGCCTTCGGTTGTTAGTGGTTTACGTAATTTTCACACTATTTTCTATGACATTATTACTGGTTATTGTTATTGCTTTTACATCTATTTTCTATTTCTACGATGCTGATATTATATTCTAGCTTCTGTTGCTGTCACTGATCTATTGTCTATTGTTTATTTTCTTCTTCCTGAGCCGAGTGTCTTTCGGAAACAGCCTCTTTACCCCTCCGGGTTAGGGGTAAGGTCTGCGTACACCCTACCCTCCTTAGACCCCACTTGTGAGATTTTACTTGGTTGTTGTTGTTGTGATAGTCTCATTTTATTTTTGCCTTTTCTTTTGGTGTTCTCAAATATGGATGAAAATAGTGAATGGACAGCTAGAAGAATGGTGCATAGCAGATGAGCAAACACCAGACAATGAGTTGCAGGTGGCATTAGATTGGGCATGTGGAAAAGGGGGTGCAGATTGTAGCAAGATTCAAAAGGACCAAGTTTGCTATTACCCAAATACTGTGAAAGACCATGCTTCTTATGCCTTTAATAATTACTTTCAGAAGTATAAGAAGAAAGGTGGAAGTTGTTTCTTCAATAATGCTGCTATGATTACTCAAGTTGATCCTAGTAAGTATCTTAGTCCTTATTCGGTTTTCATTCCTTTTCTGCAAACGTATAAAATATGCATAGCATCTTTTGCAGAGTTGCCTCTATAAATTTAAACAGTATATCTAAGAGGAATTCTTAGTTCAATATCCAAATGCACCAATAAAGTGAAAAACAAAGTAAAAGGAAAAACCTATCCTGTGTCCAAAGGAATGTCTAGGTCATGCTATCACATGAAAGCGTATCCAAAAGTAGAAGAGTCGGGGAAATCTTAGTAGCTCGGTTGATTTGTAATATGAGCTTTCACCTTATTGGTGAGGAGTTTGATTCTTCGCCTTCTAATCCCCTCCTCCATTTCCCTTTCCCCTATGTATAAAAGGTCAGCCCGATGCATTAAGCTTCCATTATATATGGGGTTCAGGGAAGGGTCAAACCATAAAGGTCTATTATACGCAGTCTTACACTGCATTTCTGCAAGAGGCTATTTTCTCTATGTATAATTAAAAAAAAATAAACCGAAAGAAAAAAAAAGACTCCAGGTCTCTAACCATGTTAAAGTATGAAGAGAAAAAGAGACCATGAGCCCATGTGAAACCGTTCATGCTAAGCTCAGCATGGATCTGCATCATCTTATATACTATCATGTGCTTTTATGTAACTTTACTTTTACTAGTAATTGCTTTTTCTTTTTATTTTTTTCACTAGTTCCATACTTAGTATAAAACCACATCAGCTAACTTTTACATTTTGTTTGGTTACAGGTTATAATTCTTGCCACTACGAGTACATGCCCTAGTGCTTATTGCTTTTCAATCTGTTAATGCCAAGTTGAGGCTCATCATTTAAGCCAAGAAAGATAGTACCGGGCATTAACCAGCTGACTATATTCTGGATTTTGAGTAATTGGAATTCAATATGTTGTGTACCCATTTTTGCTACTGAAGTCTGAGATATCAGCTGCTTGTCATGCAATAATGACGTGCACTAATTTATCATTATTTGGTGCTTCTTTACTCATACAATGCAATTTCAGCTTGTCCTTGTAAACAAACTAAAATTCATATTAAAAAAAGTACGAGTTAAATGAACTCAACTGTCATACCTCGGCTTAATTGACCCGGGTGACTCCACTTGCTCTATACAGACAAAACTCAGGCTCATGCACCATTATAAATCAATATCAAAGCTTGAATTTATTGTTAACTTCGTATTAGGAAATTTCAAATCAATTTTGCTCAATACCAACATACATGAAGAGTGAATAGTCTATATGAAGCATACAGTATAATGAACTTTAACATCTCTTTTACACATTCAAGAACTGTCAAATGATGCTTACAGGAAATTTCCACCAGTTTCATTCCTATTTACCGAAAGTGAATCAGGGAAGTGTCACGAGCAAGTCTGATTCACCACGCGCTCATTAAATCTGCAGTATCAATCAAGTTTAGCAACTTCAAGTTCGATGTGGTAAGTCTGGACATTCATTCTCCTAAAACAATAAACTTGCCCAAGCAGCAATAAACGCAAAGCCACCGAAGGGAGCTAAGGTTGAGTATTTCCTGTCTTCCAGAAGTGCAACTGCATAGCACCTGCAGACCAACCAGCATTTTAGTTTTGTCAAGAAACACTCAGTTACTAAAGTGAAGATGTATTGACCACCAAATGTTGAAAGTTTGTTTAAGATCACATATGATCCAAATACCTCATTCACAAGTAAATACATACTACAATATTTTATCAACATTCAGGTACCAAAAAAATAAACTCATGAACAAAAATGGTGGATATGAACATTCAGGCACCATCAGTAGACCATGAACATTATGTTTTCATGCACAGTTTCTACAAACCAAGTATTGCTAATTAACAGCAATCACCAAAGGATGCCAATTATGAGCAATCATTCAATCAACTACTCCTTCAATTCCAAACTAGTTGTGTTTGCTTTTAGATGGGAGATAGAAAAATAGAAGAGTGATGAACTAATTATAGAAATATCTCCCTCTATCTCTAAGGTTCATTAATTATTTGATGTCTTTTTGTATGTGTTTTGTTGAAGGAGGATGCGGAACCAAAAGCAAAAACTAATGCTTTGTATTCATTCTGCTCTATTCAGGCAGAGTTCGTTCTGAAACTAAATAATTTTTCTTTTAAAACAAATTTTCTTTGAAACAAGAAATCTCTAAACCTCACACTTATCAAACACGGGCATACGGTCTCTATCCTAAATAAGAAGATTCTAACTAAGATAATTATACTCTATCATTCCGCCTTCTATGACATTATTGTTACCATTTAGAGAGTCATATAAGCTTTCCTTTGACCAAGATTTGCTTAAACATTTTCAGAATACTTTAAAAATTTTAAAACTATGATCTATTATATTTCTTACTATATAGTTTTGAATTTTTTTCTTAAAACTACATACTTTGTCCCAATTTAACCAGAGATTGCACAATTTGACTGTCATATGCCAATCCACCCTTCATTTGGTTAGACGAGAGTACTTCAATTTGCATAACACTGCAAATTTCAGGGTGAATTTATTTAACTAGACTTCCAATCTATTTAGTGTCAATCATCTTAAAAATTCAAGGAAGCCTTAGCGTAACTAGTAAAGTTGCTTGTCATGTGATCATGGATTCGAGCCGTAGAAACAGCCTCTTACAGAGATGCAAGGAAAGGCTGCGAACAATTGATCCTTGTGGTCCGGCCCTTCTCTGGACCCCGCGCATAGCACGAGCTTAGTGTACCCGGCTGTTATCTTACAAATTCACATATTTATTCACAGAGACTCTCAACCAGATAAAACCTAGAAAAAGATCCTTTTGGCATTCATATTATAGAAGTTGGACAATGTGACAAAATCAAACCACTGAACTAGAAGTACTTACGTTCCAGAGAAAGCGATAATTCCACCAGTTAGCAGTCCTCCAAACTACAACCAAAAAAAGGAAGAGGGAAAAAAAACAGATTATATCCATCACCCAGCAAATTTGAAGGCTTTAAATAGGTCACAAAGATAAATATGCAGTTAGGGAACTCACAATGTTTGGATGTTTAGTGATAGGAGCAGAAACAAGGGCAGCAGTGTGAACCAAATGGTACAGTGATGCAGTATTCCACACCTTTAATTACCAATTGCAACAAAATAATCCAAAAATTAGAACTTTTTTTCCCTACACTAAATGATGGAAAAAAGAATTTCCATCTAAAAAAATTGGGAAAAAAGAGTAAAAAGAAAACAAGAACCTCTTTGTAAGTGGGATTTTTGGGCTTGAAGACATGAGCTCCATAAGTTCCTAACCCAAGAGCAGCTACACCTGTTTTCCACAGCTTACAGTTTTCTAAGTTAAAAATTCTTTAAACCCAAAAAGGATTTTTCAAGGTAGGAGCTATAACAAATGCAAAACATAAGAAATTGACATGGTGGAGTATCCGAAGAGAAGTAGTTTTACCAGAAATAGCAGCAACTTTGTGCCAGATTTGAGGATTCATTTTTGGTTTTTCTTTGTCACGCCAACTGGTTTTGATCTTCTCAACTTTCTTCAAGTTCGGTCGTCGTAACATAAAGTCGTTGCCCCTGTTGATTCCTCCCTTAATTCACATATGGCAAGCCCATTTTACGAAGAGAAAAATTAAAAATTGTAAGAGATAAATTATAGACCCCGGATTAGCTGATTATAAAAAACTTATAAGGTAAAAATTTACAAGTTGAGAATGACCAACTTATGATTTGTGTTTATAAGTATTTTGGATGTTTATCAAACACATAAATAAGCTAAAAATTACTTGTAAGTCAATTTGACCGACTTATAAGCTTTGTCAAACACCCTCGCAGTACCATCTTTTGGTTTTTCGAATTAGTAAGAATAAATTTTCAGTGCCTTATATTTCAAGTCGGGTTATATGGTCTATTTTTTATTTTTTTTTTGGTTTTTGGGGAAAATATGAATGGGAGCTTTGAACTCTGGACCTATTAGGTAATTTGACAAGAAAATTTCATAAACAACTATAGTTTAGAGCCTAGTAATTATAATTTGTCTAATTACCATACGTAGCTACTATTTAATTGCTACTAACTAGTATTACTTGTATTCAAACGCGCAACGAATACATAATGTGTCAAATGTATTCATTCACGCAACGAATGCAACGCGTATCGGCGAAATACAAGGTTGTATACAAGTGATACAACTTGTATCGATTGTATTTTTTTCATGGGTGTATACAATGGATACAACATGTATCGACTGTATTTGTTCGCGCAACGAATACAACTAAGGCGAAATAGAGAAAAATAAAATATTCTTGTTGAGAGTCAAACTCAAGACCGCCGCTAACTAAGCGGGTGCTCTAACCAACTACGAAAGCTTATTGCTCTCTTATTTTAATTCAAAACAATTAATCTCTTATTTTATTGATTTGCTATAAAATTCAAATATAGCTACGTATGGTAAATACAAATGATAAATACAAATGATAAAATTCAAAGTATAGCTACAAATAATAAATACAGTATTAATGCATAATGTGACAAAGTAGAGGATAATGGTTCAAAGGGAGATTTTATTTTATCGTTATCTTGTCAAAATTTGTCAAAAGCGACATTTTGTGAAAAAAAAACAATACAACTTGGTCTATATTCTCATACAGGTTTAAGTTATATGTACCAAATTATACTCCGTAAAATAAATTTGCCCGGTCCAATTTTTATCGCATCCCTCATTTCGGCCTAAGCTTGTGTGGTTCCATTTTTCAGACTACTCTATTTATTAAATGGTATAAACCATGTAAAAAAAATAGGAGTAATGCGCTACCCTTCCTCTTCTTTAGTTTTTTCTTAGACAAAAATAAACATTGGCCTTTTATGGTTTTAGGAACCTATATTTATCTCCTTGTATTACATAAAATAGGATGTTCCGGAAATAACCTCTCTGTTTTTTTAAATGCAGGGATAAGGTCTGCATATATTCTACCCTTCCCTAGACCCCACTTGCGGGACTATACTCGGTATGTTGTTGTAGTACTACATAAAATAGGGTTGTAACGACCCGGCTGGTCGTTTTAAGCAATTGCGTCTAGTTCAGCCGTTTCATGAATAGCTTCACCTGGTGTATTATGACTTGCGTGCATCATCGACTCGAGTTTTTTGAGTGGTTCGGAAATAGTTTTAAGTGGTGACTCTCATTTGAGAAGCTCAAAGTTGAAGGAATTGACCAAGTTTGACTTTTTGGGTATTTGACCTCGGATCAGAGATTTGATGGTTCCGATAGGTCCGGATGGTGATTTTGGACTTGGGCGTATGCCCGAATTTGCATTTTGATGTTTTTAGAGGGTTGGCGTCATTTGGCGGAAGTTGACAATTTAAAGATTTAGAATTTTCCTAGACCACAGATTGACTTTAAGGCTAACAGGTTCGAATTTTGGTTTCGGGACTTGGAATAAGTCAGTTTCGTCATATGAAACTTGCCTGCAAAATTCGGTGTCATTTGGAGTTGATTTGATATTGTTCATACGCTTGGTTGCGATTCAAGAAGTTCTTGATAGTCATTGTGATTCTCATGTGTTTGGAGTCCGATTCGTGCTTCTAGAAGTTATTTTGGTGATCCGATTGCGCGAGCGAATTCGTGTTATGTTTTTGGACTAGTGTGGGTGTTTGGTTTGGAGCCTCGGGGCTCGGGATTGATTTCAGATTGATTTTGTTAAATTGTTGAGTGTTGGTACTGGTTCTATCGCATTTGCGATGTTTTTGTCGCAAATGCGACTACCGCATTTGTGAGGTAGTCCTCGCACTTGCGAACCTGGGTTGCTGGGGAAGGGAAGGGATCGCATTTGCGAAGAAATGTTCGCTTTTGCGAAGCCTCTGTATCGCATTTGCGATGAAAGCCTGAGCTGGGTAGGGTCGCTTTTGCGAAGACTAGTGTCCGCATTTGCGATATTTTCTGTTGCATTTGCGAAGGCGTCAGAATTGTTCAAGCTTCGCTTTTGCGAGTTCATATTTGCGAACCCAGTGTCACAAACGTGACATCTGCAGCTTGCATATAGCTGAGTATTCCGAAACTTAGCTTTATTTTATCATGTTTTTAAACCCTAACTTCGATGGGAGGCGATTTTGTGGTAGGATTTTCATATCAAACAATTGGGTAAGTGCATCTAATCAATTTTAATTATATTTTATGATTATACATTAGATTTAACATCAAATTCATGAGAATCTAAGGGAAAATCTTGGGGATTTTGTCTAAATTTTGAAAAATGAAAATTTGGGATTTAAGAGTTGAATTGGACTCGAATTTGGAAACAAAACACGTATATGGACTCTTGGGGTTATGGGTAGCCAAGACTTACCCTTGGATCCGAGTTTTGACCGGGCGGGGTTTGACTTTTTGTTGACTTTTTAAAAATTATATAAAGATCATAGCTTTGTTAATTGAAATTGTTTTCTCTTGCATTGTTTGATGTATTTAAGTCGTCTTTGGCTAGATTGAGCCGAGCGGAGGTGAATTTTAAAGGGAAAAGCTATTTGAGTATAGATTTGGCCGAATTGAAGTAAGTGTCTTGCCTAACTTTGTGCGGGAGAAACTACCCTTTAGGATTTGAGTTGATTGTGCTAATTGTGTTATGTGAAAGTTGTGTACGCAAGTTGACAAGTGGGTACACAGGCTATATGTGATATTTGACCGATTTTAGATTATCTAGACTCTTTTCCATACCTTTAAGTGAATTGTCATGACGTGTTATGTCTCTCATCGTTAATCTACGCTTATATCATTTATTTGACGTTGTTAGCACTCACTATACTTTTTACTTGATGTTTTGCACTTATATGCTTTAGTTGAAGTTGTTGCCTTCCTTATTATCTTGTGACCTCTTAATTGTTGCATTTCTTCCATGACTCCATGCTTATCTGCTACTTGTTTTAATTGTTGTAATTGCACGCCTTAGTTGTCTCGTGCTTCATTTATCCTGTTGCTTTTGTAATATTTGTTGCGTTCCTTGATTTTTACGCGATTCTTTCATTGCTGTGTACTCATGCCCTATGATTGTAAAAATTCTTGTAAATTGAGTATTGGATTGATTTATTTATGGATCGGGTTGCACGCCGCAACAGGAGGAATAAGGGAGGATTTATATTGATACAGTGGGATCAGTTTGCGCGTTGCAACAGGTGAAATAAGGAAAGATTTATATTGATATGGTGGGATCGGGTTACGCGCCGCAACAAGTGAAATAAGGGAGGATTTGTATTGATATGGTGGGATCGGGTTGCGCCGCAACAGGTGAAATGATGGTAGATGATATGGTGAAATAAGAGAGGATTATGACATTGACTCTGATTATATAGTGGGATCGGGTTGCACGCTGCAACATATATGTAATTATTATTGTTGATATTTATATGGTGGAATAAGGGAGGATAGTGTTGTACGGTGGGATCAGGTTGCGCGTTGCAACAATTTATGTATTTTGTATTCCTTGTTGTATTGTGTTGGCTTTGGTTCTTTCGTACGAGACTTTGAGGATTGTTATTTATGATTTTTACTGATTTTCGAGGATTGAGTTATTTTTATTAGTTTAGTGCTTTGCCGTCATTTCCTGTTTTCCTTTCCTATTATTATTTTGGTGAATTGATTTTCAAAATGAATTTGCTACGTTGAGTCATCATCTCATACCCTGTTGAGTTGTTAGTAACACAACGGTTTAAATAAAATAATTAATAACATGCTTCTTATGTGACTCTTAAGTTAAAACTCGTCGTTTCATTTGGTACCTTACTATTTTTAATAGTCGGTCATATTTCACTTTAATCGATTTCTCAACTTAATCTCCCTACCATATCTGATGTTTCTACTTTACTTTTAAAAAAAGGAATTGCTATTATGATTTAATTTATTTAAATTCTGTATTCAAATCAGTAGCTTATCCGATGCCTTATTTTATTTGAAAATGTTATTCTCTTCACCCAAAATATTTTCCAAAATAAACTCATTTTCTCATTGATTTCCTGTTTGGTTCAGAAACTGCAATTTATTTTATTATATATGAATAGATCCCTCAAATATTATTTATAGCATTTGACACGGATACTATGCTTGTGCGGCTGGAGACTTCAAGGATGAAGTACACCTGCTGGACGTTCGCAGGCTCCAAAGTCACCTTCTGTTGTATTCATTTCCATTTTTTTTTATTACTCCGGGTCAGTGACGTATTCATTATATATAGTTATTCTTAAAAAGACTTATGACTTGTACTACCGATTTTGGGATACTGTGTCATGTTGAGATTATTGGCGATTTTTGTTTCATGTTTAATAGCTTTTTAATAGAATCTGTTATCTTTTCAGTATGTGTTAGGCTTACCTAGTTCTAGGAAATAGGCGCCATCACCACTCTTTCGGAGGGATTTTGGGTCGTAGAGCTTCTTTTGTAGTTTTAGAAACATGTATTTGCCCCATAAACCAATCACAAGGCATATGTGGTTGGGAGGAAATATTAGTTGCCACTAAAGAGAAACCATGTAAAGATAGAATTGAAATTTAAACTATAGCAGTTGGGTATTTCAAGGAAATGACTGATGCTTATAACACTGCAGTTCCTGAGAAGTAGCACATCAAGTAAATGCATCAACATTCTAGTCACTAAACTGGGACATAATAAACAGCTAAAGTAGAAGAAGAATTACCATTACATATCGGTTATCAGACCTATAGCCCACCTAGAACAATGGAGGCATGTGTTAAGGATCGCTTTGATCCTGTGAGCTATCTAATATTTTGAGAATCTCTCTTCGCTGTGTTTAAATTCTATACATTTAGAATCCCGATACTGTTAGAATGATTAATGAAAAGGACCGATGATCTTTATTTTCTCTTCCCCTTGGCCTTTCCTTCACTTATACTTCCATTACAGCCCAAAGATGCTCACCTGGTCAGAGAAATTTTCCGTTAAGGCTGGTTCTTCGCAAGTATGAACTTCCTTCACAGATTGAGGAAGCTCAGTGGAAAGCTTGAACAGGTTTTCTGGTTCATTTGAGATATCTTGAATCTGCAAACCACATCTAGTGCTGTGGAGCTCGTTAAAAACGCCAGAGTACTCTGGTTGTCTTAGCTTTTCTTCAATCAACATTTTGGTTTCAGCCTGAGATGTCTCATTTAGATCAAATCTCGCTGAGCTTTCAGCTTCACAAGGTATTTCCTCCTCCTCGTCAGTTACTCGCCGAAGCAAATCGTCTGGAGTTGCAGCAGGGTCAAGATCCCAGCACCCCTCAGGCAAGTTCATTCCTTCACCTTTCAGTAAGCAAGATGGCACCTGATGTGAAAATCGTAACATCTCTCTTCTTCGAATCAATCGAATGGCATCCTTGTTTGTGTTTCTACGGTATACTGTCTTGAACCCATCTAATTTAATCAAAGGAGTAACACAGACACCAAGCTCTTCGGAATAATCATCAAGAACCTCAACCATTTCATACTGGTGCCTTACTTCAGCTGGGGTTGTTCTGTTCCAATCAGGTGACCAATTTCGGTATACAGCCCAAACGTCTCCACTTTTTGGGTAGATTCTAACACAACCCCCCCTTCCAGCTTTCTCCCTACTTAGCAGGTGAGAAAATATGTTCACATGCTCAACGATTTCAGAGTTAAAGGCCCTAAAATTTCCACACGACTTGGTGAAACCAGAATCCAACCAATTTACCAGCCCAAATTCACTATCTGATTTCGAACTCAAGTAGCTGATATGAACTTTGAATGGTTTCACAGAGATGATTTCGCGGATCAAGCAATACAAGCGAGGCATACCATCTTCCTCGTCATATAAAGCCCATATCTGCTTAGGTTTGAAGCAATCCTCTGATCTATCCTTGTCAAAATCATGGAAGTCAGAATCTGGGACTATTATTGTCATTGACCCAGTTTTCCTCAGTTCTGACTGATGAACAGCATTTTCCTGTGCGACCATCTTAGGTCTTTCACTTGATTCACCAAACTCAGCATCCGCCTTTCTCTTCTTCTGGGCCTCTGCAACAGCAGCTTCTGAAGCCAACTTGATCTCTTCCAGTTTCTTGCGGATTTCTGCTCTTGCCTTGTCAATTAGTAACCGTCTTGCATCAAATGCAGGAGCAGCTGAAAATCTTCTTATTGAAGCTTCAGTGGGAGTAGGAAGCTTAGCATTTTGTTTCAAATTCCCGCACCCATTTCCATCAGCCATTTTAACTTCTCCAGCAGTTTTCGGAGCCACTTCACCATTACTATAGCCGCATGTACCTTCAAGATCAATTTTTATCTTCTTAGCAGGTCTACCAGGCCTGCGGGGTAGTTGTTCATTGCACACAGAATACCCGTTAAGAACCACATTGCTCACCACCTTTTTCATATCTTGCTTCCCCCTGCCTCTTCTTCTGGTGATTTTCCTACATGCCTGGTTTGAAAAACTGACAGCTGTGGATCCTTTGGGATCTAAAACAGTGGCGGAATTTCCAGGGCTGGAGCTCCATTGAAAGGACAAATTAGAGACATGCTCAGAACCATGTCCAGAATGATGTCCTGAGACCCCATTATTTGCAGGATAAACAGATGTTGTTGGGACATATGTAACCCCGCAACCATGGCTTCCATATCCATTAGACCAAGAGCTATAGGGATAGGAACCATTAACTGGGGCCAAACCTGTTTCCACAGCTATGAAAACACCACGGCAATTCTTACAGGACAGTCTTTTGTTCAGGTACTTCCTAAGATATTCATACTGAACGTGACAAGATGTACAAACCGTCCAAAATGTATCAAGCCTGTTATGAGAAACTGAAGAATTGGAGTAACTGTCATAGCTTCCAACACCAGCGGCATGCAGAGTAAACAAACTTCTCCTATGATCGTAAGAGCTTCTTTTGGCACCATCGGACAACATCGTCCATGCTTCAGAAACAAGTCTAAATGCAACATCAGCTCCAACACTTTTGTTTTTATCTGGATGGAGCAACACAGCCATCTTCTTATACTGTTTCTTCAGCTTAGACTTGTCTGCAGAGGGATCTAAACCCAGTATTGCATAGAAATCAAATTCTCCATTAACCTTCGTCTCTGCAGCACTATGCACTCCAAATGTTGCTACCATTTGCGATATTCCTTCCAAATGGGGATACATCATCTGAGCTTTTAAAGCATAATGTTTTGCACCCACAAAATCTTTCTCCACAAATCTCCTTTCAGCATTTGCTTTAGCTTTTACTGCTTCCTCCTTGTTCGATTCCATCTAAAAAGCAAGAATATCAGCTTATTTCTCTACGAAATTTCTCAGAAGCTCACAGAATTTTACAACCGAAATCCATTTCATGGAAAAAACATTCTTACAGAGCCTGCAATAAAACAAGATGCACTTTAATATACAAGCCATTATTTCTACCTTTAAAATTGATCCACTAATCGACATTTAACAGTACTCAACATTTCAGTAATATCCTAACTTTAAAAGAATGACTCACAAAACCAACAAATCTTAACCCATCAACCATTATATGGGAAAATGCAAATCCAGGATATGAACATTATAGGTTCAAGTTCAGAATTCTACCACAGCCCATTTGATTTACTGCGTCCAAACTCTATTACTTATTAAGTGGATTTTTTTAACACATATACACAGGGTTCGAGCAAATGCAAATGCAGCATATTAACACTAGGTTTATCCGTACCCAGTAGGTCTAAACTCAAAATTTTAAAAATACTTTTATATTCAATTCTAAGAACATTAAGGTTGAACCTTTAGAGTTCAAATTCTGGATCTGCCTCTGTGTTCGAGCCAAAGCTATTCGGATGAACCCATAAATTCTTAACTACAGATCTAAATCTATATTCAAACATACTCCTCACTTCATACCAGAAAGAACAACAGCTCAAGTAAACCAACTGAGTCGGTCAAAATCAAGGGCATCGACTCCTTCAGCATGTTCAGTTTCAAGTCAACAATTTTGACTAATTTTAACTAATTTAGTGAGATCTAAACTAGAAACAACACAACAAGATCAAAAAAATCATCAAAAGCAACAGATCATTTTAGCACAAAACTTAGCTGAAGCAAATGATATAAACTTAAGATACGAATTAAAGTGAACTTACGGAGACTAAAATCAGACTGATATATGAAGCAGCCGTAGATCAGCAAAAAAGCTGCGGATCCCAAAATTTGAAGCAGATCTTGACCAAGTCAAAATCAGGAAATTGAACTCAATGTGAAATGACAAGCTCAAAGCAAGTAAAGAATTAAACTTTTACAAAAATTAAGGTTCAAAACGATTTATAAGAAAATGACTGAGTTTATTGAGTGGAAGTTCTGTGGTAGTTGACGGCGGCGTAACGGCGGAAGATACTGCCGGAAACACCAAAGAGTAGAAGAGGTTTTTTTATTTTTACTTACTATTGCAACTAAACTGCAACAATACTGTGGGTTGTAGTTAAAAAAATTAAAATAGAAATAGTAGTACTACTTATAATTTGATAATGAAATGATTACAAAGTGAAAGTTTAGGAGCAGTTAATATTTCTGAAAAGTTAATAGTTCTATTTTTATTTAAAATGTCAAATTCTTTTAACTTATTTTTAACTACAGTATAAAATTGGTACTTAATTATTGGAGAATACTTTTTATGTACTAATATAAGATATTAGGATTTGATCACACATTAAAAAAAAAGTCAACTTTGTACCTTGAATCTAATTATTTCTTTAAATCTAAATTTTATATAGAAAATTTATGTATACATATTAATTTTTGTACTTTGAATACAGTCATTCTTTTGAAAAATAATCTGTAAAAGGAATTAACCTTGTCCATAGGGATTGGGTTTTGGATTCTTAGGTCCCAAATCGAATATTTCTTGTTCAAAATTTTCAGAAATTTATTTCTAACAACAATTTTTAGTAGGAAAAATTAAGATGGAAAATTATTTTTCTTGGGGTGACCTAAACTAAAATGTTAGGTTAAGATAGTGGAAAACTTATTATAAAGGGTTCACAAGTTGTCTGCCACTTGGCCTCACCTTATTTGCACTTATAGTTAAAATTTATAGCAAATATAATTATTTGTAGTATTAAACTTACTTGTACGCAATTATTTGAGAAAAATGATTCTTTTATATTTTCTTCTCTTTAATTATTGATTCCCATGACTCAAAAAGGAGTTTTGTAGAGTAAAAGTAGAGATTCCAAGAGAGGGAAAGAGGCATTGAATACTTTTTATAGTTTGTCACACTTTAGTTGGAATAACATCTTTCCTTTCTTTTTATCTTTTCCCTTTCATTTACACTGTATTATGTTTGCAATAGAAGAAAAAACTGAATTGCAAATCATCTGGTATCCATTGAAGTCGACTCTTTTTTCGTATCCTGCATGAATATAGGTTAATTTGTCTATTGGGCTGCACTTCGTTAGTATAAAGAGCAATATTTAACTCCCAAACACTATCGATTGAAAAATGTAATGAGAGTTAAAATTTTCTATTTTTTAATCTAAGTATCAAATTCAAGAACGTTTCCATAGGGACACTTTATGCTTCTTAGTGAGCTTAAATTCATATTAATGTTAGATCAGTGAATTTCAAATATCCGATAATTAAAATATTGTAAAAGTTGAAGAGAAACACTTTGGTGGATTAGTATACATTTTAGTCTCTATATACATGTAACCCGAGGTCATCGGAAACAACCTCCCTACCTGCTCAAAGCAGGAGTGAGGTCTGTGTACTCACTATGCACTATATATTTTCCCAGACCCTACTTATAACTACACCGGGTGTGTTATTGTTGTTTACATTTTCGTCTGATCGCCTTATCCATTAATGATGAAGTGGAAAACGAACTGGAATTCATTAGTACAAAAGCAGGCAACAAATTTAAATGGCTCGTACTTTTATCTGTTTCTGAGGGAATATATCTAAATGCATTTGTCTAAGTTACCAAGTAGCAACATATAAACTTATACCAATACTTTTCGTAGTGTCAAATGTGGCAATTAAGTAAGTGGACACTAGAAATAAGCATAAACCATATACTAATGTTGGATTCCAAGTGTTATCATAATATGGACATTGGAGATCTTATTCATGTTAGAGTATTATCATGATATTTATGGAACACGATTGATTGCTTGACAGTTTTCTCAGCTCTACCCATAAACATTTTGAGTGTTTAGTATGTAATCCCATGATGATTCTCTTTGTAAATTCATTCCTTTTTTCTGATATATTTATTCCTTTTAAAAGCCATGCATGTTATCTACAATCTTTTTACGTATGAAATGGTTGCACCTTGCTGTTGGTTTCTAAGATTCAAGGTATATTTGGACTATCAATTCAGATTAATTTACGAGCATAAATATGGTTAACTTTGTATAACATACAATATCTTACGTTAGTTTAGACAGTACGTTGTAGTTGTGTGTTGATACACGTTACACTTCTTTCGAAGAAGAAACAAGTGTCAAAGCTGATCTCTATCGCAAGAGAGCGATGGAGCACGATAAAATTATCTTCGTTTGATCTATAGGTCACATGTTTAAACAGTGAAAACAGCCATTAACTTATTATTATTATTTTTTTAGAATGTTATATATATTTCGTTCTTATATTTCCATTGTCAAAAGTATTAGCACTATTCTTTTCTGAAACTTCTCGTTTATTCAAACACCATAGTAAAATGAAATGACAAGAATATAGTCTAATGTTCTTTCAACATTTCCACCGCATTTCCGAACTTTCTCCGAAGCAAATTATAATTTTTAGCATAAAGAATATTTTACACTTTAAAACTAACCGTATTGATTAGATCTTATTCAGAATTAAGAGAATAGTTGGAAACTGAAATACTTATGGAAGTAAAATCTTTTTTTTGTTTGTTTGTTTGTTTTATATAGCTTTTGTAACATAAAGTAGAAGAAAAAAACGCTTCAATAATATTTTACTATCACGGAACGCAAACATTTGTTAATTTATAGGGAAAACAATATATATCGTATATATAATATACGACATATATAAAAAGTATATATTTTATCGATTGTTATCTTTTAGAACGAAAAAATATATATTTATTTGATTAATACTAGCACTTCGTAACATTTATAGTGGGTTTTTTTTTCATCTAAGTTTACTTCGTCTAGAAAAAACTTTTCACCTTGTATGAAGAAAGAAGAAGAAAATAAAAGGAAAGAATATTAGTCCCTCTCGACGCAATATTAACTAGGAGTAATTATATTAAATATCATCATATAATAGAAATTACAATTACCAAACAAGAAGAAGAAGAAGTAGAAGAGGAAAAGATATATAATTAACATAAAAGAATAATAATGAGGCTAGGCTTCAATAATCTTCATTCATCTCCAAATTTAAACCATTTCAAACATTGACGGCGTTGCAAAGGAACATAAGCGACGACGTACACGCAGCGTCGCCGCCGTGTCTTCCTCCTCCACCACTACCACCACCGCCTCCACCGCCTCCACCGCCGCCGCCCAACAACACCCTTTCATAATAATCCACACAAAACAACGATAACGACAACTCCACTTCATGGCGCGTCCAGTAAACTCGCCTCACAACCTCCGAATCAGAAGCTGACTCCATTCCTATTGGTTTCCACTTTCGCAATCGATTCAACACTGGTCTAACACACACCATGTACAGCCGCCGGTACCCACCGAGCGCCAAAACCACCGTCCTCACACCGTCCGGCGGCGGCGACACGTGGCGAAAGCAGAGGTGCTCCCACAGGGAATCGTCTCGAGTGATGGCGCACCATTGTTTACATACACATGCAGCAACTCCTAAGGAACGACCGTCGAGCCTCTTCAATATCTCTATCAGCAAATCTTGATTATCATTGATAAAAAACTTGCTTCCCATTTTCTGTCTTACACAAAGCTCTAATCTCAAGAATATATAGAAATAGCTAGGGGTTGATGAGATAAAGGAGTAAAAGAAGTTAAAAGGGATATTTGTAGAGAAGAAATTAAAGGGTTTTGACTTAAAAGAGTATATGGATGCTTTTGGCCTTACAGTGCAAAATGTATTTATACACACAGCCAGGTTTACGGGTTCGGGATTGTATAGCATTTTTAAGTTATTGAATTCTAAATTAATAATTTATATATTTAAAAAAAATTAAAATAAATACATCGTTTAGACTAAAGCTATCGCATGCTAGCTCCGCCACCGTTTATGCAATCATCTTTTTATAAGAATGAACTCGTAATCTTATAAAAATGGTAGCTGATATGCGATTATTATAGTATAGAAACTCTTTTTATACTATCGATGTATATTACTCCCTTTGTTTTAATTTATGTAAACCTTTTCAAAGTACGATAGCTAGCCAAGTTACTGGTTTTCGGTATAAATTCGAATAAGAATTTTTAAATGTTTTAAAATGAAATTTATATATTTAGAAATAACATTAAGAAAATATGTTTTGAAAATATTTTTCTTTAAGCCGAGAGTCTATCGGAAATCTCCCTTCTACCTCTCACAAGATAGCGATAAGATCTGCGTACATCTCATCCTTCCTAGATTCCACTTGTGAAAACACATTGAGTATATTGTTGTTGTTGTTGTTGTAGAAGCTAATACATAAAAATATGATAAACCACAATAGTTAACAATTGAAAAAAATTTAAAAATTATTTATAAAAAATTACAATTAAAACTATTATTTGACTTTCCAAATGATAATAACTACGTCCACATAAATTAAAATAGAAAGAGTATTTAATTTTTTTGGTAAGGGTAGCTAGGGAGGTTGGTAGGTATCAGGGAGAGAAGAGAAGAAGCCAAAAGGAAAAGTGCCAAGCGGCAAAAGATCTAGAACCAAGAATCCAAGAGTAGCTTCTGAATTATTAGATTGAAGGTGATGATAGATATTGGGAGTTACAGGCAGAGGTATATCCGTGATTTGAAACATATAGGTTCAGTATTCTAATTCTTTTAAGTTATTGAATTTTAAATTAATAATTTACGCATAATTCAATAATTTTTTAAATAAATACACAAGATTTGAACGAAAATTACTGAGTTCAGCCGAACCCAAATCCGAAAAGCTAGCTCCGCCTCTAGTTATAAGGGTGGGGTGATGTATAGCTAGCTGGGGTGGTAGGGAGAAAAATTTAAATGTTGTTTGTTGTTTTTGTTGTTTGTATAGTTCAATCTCCAAATGACAGACTTTTTTTTGGGTCCATTATTTTGTGAGTGAAGTCAGATGTGAACGTTATTGTGTTGTGTAGCGTAAGATGTGTTGTTTTGATGTTAATGTTTTAGTTTGTATGCTCCTTCAATGCATGAATATGGAGATTGTGAAAATCCCGTTTCTTTGTAAATTGACATTAAGCATTCATGAGTAAATAACTAGTAAAACATTATTATTACATCTGGTAAAATTACTTTGGAAGAGTGACTTTCAATAGACTTTGTTTATTTCGAAATTCTATAAATTCATAGAATATTCATAACTAAGTAATTAAAGACATCAAATATTATCTTCCTCAAAGCCAACGAAGTGATTAAAAGACGTTTTTTTTTTTCATTTCATGGAGATCAAATGCATTCAAAGAAAGTCCGCATTATTTAAGCCCTTGAATATTGGAGAATAATTCGAAGAGAAGAATCATACAGAATTATACCACAAAGATTCATTGATAAAATTATTTTTTATATATTTTTGTGATAGCAATTAATTTTTTTAAAATAGACTTTTAATTTCAAAATATCCATGATTATATAAATTGAAGTATTGTTATTAGTAAACGCTTGCTCCAAAGTCAATAATCTGAACGTTATGGGGCTATGTCCTGTGCTGACACGAGGATACACGATTAGTCTTTTCTATCTTTGTCTTAAAAATGGGTAAAACTAATTAAATAAACCTCTATATCGATAAATGCAATCTACATGAAAACATGGATGTGAATTTCAGACCAAATTAGAATCCTAGTCCTAGGTCTAGATAGGGACCTCGGTTTTATTTGTATGCTCTTTTTTATTTCTCTCGAGTTGTGAGGAGTTTAGAGGTTGTACTTAGTAACTTGCTGTAGCTAATTACATATACAATGTACTACTTTTTTTCACTACATACATTCGTCTTCGTTCTTAAAGAAGTTGTCCACGTTGACTTTGATGCAAATTATACTCGGGTTGGTTTGGGTCGTGTGAACAAGTTATACTGGTATTATAATGGAGGAATCATATGTTAAATAATAATGAAACGTATTTACTGAATATATTTTTAAACCGAAGGGGTTCAATTCGAATAATTTTTTGTTGAAAAATTAGACTGTACAAATAAAATAAAAATAAATATTTTTGTCTTTAAGTTGTTGAATCTCATTGATATGAAGAAAAATTCAAATATAGTAGTAAAAGAAGTTCAGAATTTCTTTAGATCGTGAACTGATATATTAAGCTTAAATAAAAGATTAAGTTGTTATGATAGTATAAAATTGCTCCTACGATCTCACTAAACAAAGCGACAAACAATATCTACTGCCACAGACAAAAATCATATCATAGGATTTTATGCATGCTTTCCTTCTCTTTATTACACAAAAAAAAAAAAAAAAAAAAAAAAGGAGAGAGAGAGAACGGAAAGGAGAAAAAATAAATAGTTTTTACGCATTGGATCCTTTTTTAACTATTATTTAAAAAAGTAGTATTATTTATTATTTATTTCGTAAATAGCACTTTTTTTTTTATTATTAGCATATTATAAAAATTAAGCTCAACATTTTATTGACTCACTAAATACGGGAAGTACTTTTTGGTCCATCTCCATTCTCTCTTTCCAACATTCATCTTTTTCACTCCATTTTTGAAAATCTGATGCATATGTGAATGCCACCTAAATTTGAGATGTATTGATTTATACGTCTTTTATACATTGTATATCAAGTATCACTTTAATTCAAAATAATTTTTTATTTATATAAATTTTGTATATTTATTTGTGAAGTGCCCTCTTATTTTAAGATGTATTTTTAATGTATATTTCAAATATATTTTATATGTCAAGTGCATTTTAATTCAGGATGTATTTTTTATAGTATATTTTTTTTATATTTATATGCCATTTTAATTAAATTTAAGATATATTTTTTTTATGTATATTTCACATATCTAAGTGTCATCTTAATTGATGTATTTTTTATGTATATTTTTTATATATTTTATATATGTTAATTCAATGTATAATTTTTTATATATACGTTATGTATATATTAACATATACTATTATCGAAGTAAGATCTTTATGTTAAGAAAAGAAAAAAGAAGGAAGAGAAAAACTTAAGAAAGATAATTAAAAAGAAAACGAATGGAACAAATTTAGAAAATATATTGGCTTCGGCAGAAAACAAAATTAAGAAGACAAAGAAAAACAAAAAGAAGGAAAGCTAATAGATAAAGAGAAAAAAAGAGAGCATAATTTTGTACAAAGAATTATTGACTTTCCATTTAAATTACTTATGTTTAGAGATTAATAATTAGTATTTCTATTTTAATAGAACTGTGTGTTATAAATATAAATATTTTTCTATCACAATATAATATTGAATTTTATGCTAAAAATTTATTATATTTTTTTAACCTGAAAGTTCAAAAATAAGCAGAAGTATCTTTTGAAAGTCCAATCCAATCAAACCAAAAGGAAGAACTTAAGATATTGGTCAGACAACAGAGGCACCTATATGATTGTTTGTTGGTGTTAGGATTTTGGTATAGAAAGGAATGCCCCAAATTCCTATGAGACAGAATAGATATATTTAAAATATCGCTTCTAAACAGAGTCTTGATTTGACATTAGTTCTTTATAAACAGTTAAACACAAGTGTGCATATATCAATGTGTCAACCCGACACCCCCAACACACCCCACCCCACCCTACTATTTTGGGCTTCTAAGAAAGTTTACTTCTATATAATTACAGTAGTAATTATTTAGATGGCTTGAATCCCGGTTCATCCGTCAAATTAAGTTTTTTATGTACGTATTTTCTGGAATTGGTCTAATATTATGTATTGACACTCATGCTTCATAAAGACTAAATGATGTACTTAGTGTAATACTTAATTATTTACTCAAAGAAACAAAGATCATTTCCTACTTAATACTTTTTTCTCTCTTTTCTTTAGTGGTGCACGCATATTTTAAAAATTCTAGATCAGCCTCTGATCCGATCATTTAAAAGATAGCATTATAATTAACAGTTCATAAAATATATGATTGGTAATAAAAACAAAGCAGATTACATATTATAATAGGTTAAACTATATTATATTTAAAAAAAATTTACACTATCAGTACATATTGATTAAGGAACCCTTGAGCAACTGTAAAATTATTTTTGTATGACTTATAGGTTATGGGTTCGAGCCAAGTGAAATCAACTTATAAGATAGATCGCCTATATCATATCCCTGGAGTACAATCCTTTTCTGAACCCTGCATAAATGCAAGATGATTCATGTATCGTGCTGCCCTTTAGTGTATATAAATTAAATTTCAAAGATAGGATGAGGGATAGGGAAAGATTGTGTGGGTAGGGGGTAATAGGAGGAAAGAAACTTGTCATGGAAAATTGTTTTTATTGTGTTGGACTTGTCTCTTGGACATATATGAGAAGAACAAATATGGATTCTTGGTAAGAGGAATTTGATAATAGCAAACTTACAAAGGGAAAACCCGCAAAGTCCGCAAAAAATATTCACATTTTTCACTCACTTCGTCAACTTCTCTCTTATGTACTTTGTTTTTGTAAGATATCTGCTCTAAGCTAACAAGTCAAACATGGTTAAAATAATCTCCAAATTAATATTAATCAAATTTTATAATTTAAAACTGTTGAAATCGTATCATTGTCGTTTTTTAATATGCACCATACACAAATTTATGTTTTCACTTGTGCAGACGGAGACGAACATATAACGAAGAAATTATCAGTTTCACTTGTGTAGTAGTCATTCATATGACGACATATTGCAAATTAAATCAGCTTAATTTATATGTTAAATAGTGTTAATTTTCAGTTGTTGGCAGTATTAACTAGCTATTAAATGTTATATTCCCATGTGATTGATAAAAGTAAATAAGGGAAAGAGGGGAAGGTTATTGATAAAGTTGATTTTCACACCACCACCTACCATTAACGTACTAAGTGTAATCCCACGAGTGAAACATGCGGAGTGTAGCGTGTACGCAAACCTTACTCCTATTTAGTGACGAAATTATGATTTTTGCGAAAGGTGTTTAAAATTTAATATACTCATAAAAAATAAATTTTAACTTATATACACAATATAAGTTTCTATATATACAATATAATTCTTCCATGAAGGGAGTTTGGTTGACCTACCTTCAATGTATGTGACTACGTTGTTGCCCTGTCTTGTGCAGGTAGAAAGACTGTTTCAGACCCTTTGTCAAATAAATAAATGCATACTAGTTGTCTTAGTATTGACATTGATCAGTTAATCATGGTTAATTAGTATGTATTTACACCTTATTATAACTTAACTGCAGTAAATTAACATGATTAAATACAAAAACTGAATGCGAGTAAATATTTTTCATATAAAAGTACCACTTGTAATAATCATACCAGTGATGTCAACTTCAAAAAGAGGGGAGAAATATCATAATACTTGTAAGGAAAAGTAAGCAACTAATAGTGAAAAAGCCAAGCAGAATCAAACAATGCACTAACATTTGCTCAACTTAACAGAGGTAAGAAGCATTAATGAAGTTTCTTTAACAGTACAATTCTGATAAAAGCTTTGCACAAAATGAACAAACAAGAAAGGTAAACAGAAAAAGACTTAAGAAGAGAAACTAAAAGAAATGGCAACTGCCTCTGTGTTTCAATCAATGCAAGAAAGGGACATCTAAATTTAACTGCTCTTTTAGCTCAATGCTTACATTGTGGAATCTAAGGCTACATTATTCTGATTTTAAAAAAAAATAGTATAAAATAATGTACTAATCCTAAATGTATATTTCTACGTGGGTTTGTGGGAAAGAGTTGGGTATCCCCCATTATTTATGCAGCAATTTTGGAAGGAAAATAACTAATCTGTTTTTCACATGGAGCCAGAGAATACTATTTAATTAATGGTTCTTACCAATCTCTTGGCGGAGCTCAGTGGCGGATTCAGGATTTTAAAGTCGTGGGTGTTCGTCGATTAAAATTCTAGAAGAAAAGAAAAAATGAGTTAAGTTGTGGGTGCTCACTCAATTTTTATTTAAATATTTTTATAATTGCCTATGCAAATTTACTAAATATGATCAAAGGTAATGGGTGTTTTAGCACCTAAGTAGATCTGCCACTGGCTAGCAGAGCTACAACCTGCAAAGGATGATCTATTGAATATCTTTCGTTGAAAAATTATACTCTATATAAAGAAGTCAAATATTACTTTTGTACAAATATATTAAATCTTGATTGCACTCAGCAAATTTCTGGTTCTGCTATTGCTTGAACTAATTATTTATGACGTCTTTTTTCAGAAAATTTCTAATCTTTTTCAATCTATTGTGTTTGTTTGGTGGGAAAGAAAAATATCTTGTGTTTGTGAACTCGTAGAAATTCCAAATTAAAAGCAAATTTTGTGGCACTACTATTGTAATCTCGATAGAATTTGAACATTTCTTTTTGGCAACTTCATGGATTTTAAGTACAATGAGATTGTTTTAAAGTTATAAGACCAGCTAGTATTAAGGCTGTGGCCCACGGTGGGCCTAACGGACCTGTAGTCCGGTCCCTAGCGTTCTTGGGTCTCAAACGGGGCAAGGCCTGTCGCAGGCCGGTTTTAAAAAAATGCCCGGCAGGCGGGCCTGGTCCGGGCCCAACGGTAACTTTTGAAAAAAAAAAATTTCTTTTTAAAATTAGCCAACGGCCAGATTTTTAAAATCTAGCCGTTGGAGCCTCAATTTGACCGTTTGGGATTCAGAAAATAGCCATTTTGGCCCCCAAACTTTAATTTAACCCCAAACTTTTTATAAATACACTTTTTACCTATTTCCACCTATAAATACCCCCCATTCTTTCATTTTTAACTCACAAAATCTCTCAATCTCTCTCAATCTCTCTCAATCTCCCTCAATCTCTCTCTAATTATTTCCATAAGTGCTCGTATTATTATTACAATTTCGTGAAAAATTGTGAAGTTGGTGAATTGAAGTATTAAAGTCTTCAAGTCTTCAACAATTATCAATTTTCAAGAAGTTGTTCGTCAAATCGGTAACCTCGTTCCAACTATTTAATTTTTAATATATTGTTGTGTTTGTTTTAATTAGTTTAATTATAATTAATATGGATTTTTCTTTGAAAAAATATTCGGTAGTAAGGGCAAGGGAAAATCTAATTGGCCAATCTAGTAGCCAAGCTACTCCTCCTCCCCCTGTTACCCGTCCTCCTCTACCTAATATTCTTGATAGTGATCATCCTTTAATGCAATTTTCCGATAGTCAATTTTATCACGATATTACACCCGATAATCGATTAGATGATGAAACGATGAACGCTCTTTATGGTAATGAAACCCAACCCGATTTACATGAATCCCAACCCGATATAGATGAAACGCAACTCGATTTAGAAGATACACCTACTAGTCCTAATAATAACCCAACTGATGACCCTCCTATATTAACCCCTACATTTGATAGAAGACCTCCTAAACGGGCCGAACCATCTCTTGTTTGGCACTTTTTTACTCAATTAAGAGAACAAAATAAAGCTAAGTGTAAAAATTGTGGGTCAGAGTTGGCTCATAAATATACCGGTAACCGTAGCGGTACAGGTAGTTTAACTAGGCACATAATGAAACACCCTTATGAAAAACAAAGATATTTGCAAATGAAAGCTGCGGAACAGGGGGCGGGCGGATCTAATCCGGTTGCAACTTGTGCTGGTTCAAACTTAGTACAACCCGGTATTAACACGGTTACCGGGGGTGTTTTATACTACGATCCAAACAAGGATCGTGAAGAACTAGCAAAAATGGTAACAGTTATGTGTTTACCATGTAGCTTTCCTTCGAACCCCTATTTTATACAATATATTAGAAAAATTTATAATCCTACATATAAAGGATGGCCTCGTGCTACCGTGAAGGCCGACATTTACAAGTATAAGCACGAATACGAACAATATTTGCGATATCTATTTACCCATATAGATTGTCGCATTGAAATTACTACAGACATAGGTAAAAGTGCAAATGATTGTGATTATTTAACCGTCACTAGTCATTGGATAGACGAGGACTGGATAATGCAAAAACGCATTATCGCATATAGAATAATTAACTCACACCACACTGGCAAATTTATAGCTAGCACGTTAACAGACATTTCTAAATATTTTTGCATTACTGATAAAATAATGTCTCTGCATTCCAGCATTTTCTTCCAAACCTGTGATCCTTTCCTCTTTTCTTGGTTTGTTTCTGTGCTGCAAGGGCATCTTT
>MCJB01048523.1:0-47033 GCA_002018475.1 Nicotiana obtusifolia
ATTTTCAAAAAAAAAATAAATTAAAATCTGCAAAAGCGACCAACTTTGGTCGCTTTTAAGTATTTTTAATTTTATGTATTTCTCAAATAGCGACCAAAGTTGGTCGCTATTTTGAAAATACAGAGATTTAAAAATACTGAATAAGCGACCATAGTTGGTCGCCACTTTGGTATTTTAAATTTTCTGTATTTCTCAAATGGCGACCAACTTTGGTCGCTATTGTAGAAATACAGAAAATTTACAATACCAAATGGGCGACCAACTTTGGTCGCAATTGAGCAGATTTTAATTTATTTTTTTTTGAAAATGGCGACCAACTTTGGTCGCTAGATGGCGACCAAGATTGGTCGCTATTGAAGAGGGACCAACTAAATTGTGACCAGACCATTTTGGTCGCTTTTTGGTCGCTATTGGGCATATGGGGACCAACTTTGGTCGCTTTTTCCGGTCGCTTTTTACCTGATTTTTAGTAGTGATCGTTCAACATTTAATATAAATTATTCGTACTTTTATATTAATATAAATATAGATATAGATATAGATGATAGATATAGATAAAAACTATTAATTACCTC
Organism: Nicotiana obtusifolia; assembly: GCA_002018475.1. Lineage (NCBI taxonomy): Eukaryota > Viridiplantae > Streptophyta > Magnoliopsida > Solanales > Solanaceae > Nicotiana > Nicotiana obtusifolia. Next base: position 576 of record MCJB01048523.1, read on the forward strand.
CAAAGTTATGTTAAAATTTATTACAAAAGTGGGTCAAATTGACCATTGAATATACTAAACGAAAGAAAGAAAGGAAAAAAATATTATACGGATTTTTTATTTAATTACATAGTCTTCTAAAAATTGTATCACCGATGGTGGAGATATACATAATTTTATTTTCACATTTAGGAAGGGATGAATGGATGATGGGGATTGATCCTTTTGTTTTGAAAAATATCATGTTTAATTTGGATGGTATAGGAAGTCTTGTAAATTTTAATATTCAAATTGGCAATTCTTTAATCAACATTCATCTAAATAAATCCTCGAAAGGTTAGACACATGCATGATATGAGAAATATTGATACCTTGACCGCTAATTTCAATTAACTAGCACATTATATATTATCTCAAACCGAGTATTGTTGCGTGTTGTAGGCGAACAAAGTTACGTTAAAACAAAATAATAATGGTTGTCTCGTCATTCGAAAATGTTATTCAAGCATAAAATCTTGAATAAAATAATATATTATTTTAATGACATATTATACCTAACGTGAATTAAAACAAAAATATATTGTAACTTATTTTAATGGATGGAAGAGTGCTTAATATGGAAAACAAGACGTGACTAAGTTGTATGTGGTAAAATATGTTCATATTCAATGATCGCATGAGAAAGCGACATGTGAAATCCGAGGCAGAAGATAGCTAATCCCGATGGCAATGATCTCGCTTGTCATAAGAGAGAATGATACTCATAACGATAAAATTAATACCGCCATCTGGTAGCATTCAAAGAAGAATATTCTAGAGCATCAAGTGTAAGATCCTTTACAGAAAATATGGCATTCATTGTCCACCGTTACACATCCTTCAATGGTCCTCATAATTATCATTAAAGAGGAGCTTAATCCTAGGATCTTGTTCCCAAGGTGCAACTATAAATAGTGAGCTCTATCATTGTAAGGGACACGAGTTTTCTGACAAGCATACATCATATTCTATCAAAAGCTTAATAACATTTTACTTTCTCGCTTATTTGTATTGTTTTTATTGCTCCTGGTAGTTCTGTGCCCGGAATCAAAATATCTGCCGTTTGTTTTAGTTTTAAGGCTAAGTCTTATATTGTCTAATTCATTTATTATTTTTGGATTAAATTAATTCTCTTGTCTATAAACCACGTATAAATTCAACTATACAATTTTATGAGTAAACATAAATTTAACAGGATAATGAAAATGAACATATGAAAATTATTTGAGTCACTAGACAAATATCATGTGTTATAACTCTATAGCAGATTTATTGGACCATTCAAAATTGTAAGTTTAAACATAAAATTAATAATATGTTAAGAATGTACCTGGGAACACAATAATTTACTTTTTTTAGATTTAATTTTTACGAAGAAACTTGCAGAGTAAACAAACCCAACTTTTAGATTAAAAAAATTAAAGGAAAAACTTAGAAGAGGACATGACAAAACCCAAAATTGGGAAATAAACACGATATGGATTCAGTGCTTGAAGAAGATTCACAGCATGCATGGTTACTCCTCGAAAATCAAGTGAAAAGAATTTTCGTTCTCCTCCACTAAGTGGGATGATGCCACACTTTAAAATTGTTTCCTGTTACTATCACTATCACGCATCAAATATTACAAATGGCTAGTGGAGTCTCAATCCATAAAATTGCTACTCGTCTTGTATTTCTTATAAGTGCTTTTTATCTTCTTCTTTTTCACAATTATCTAAATAAGTACCTTTTAATATGAAAGAATATTAAAGTTTATACAAAATTATTAATAATAATAATAATAATAATAATAATAATAATAATAATAATAATAAAAAGAACAAAGGAAATGTACATGTTCAGACTATAAATTCGACTTTTGTAAGGATTTTTATATATATATATATATATATATGTATGTATGTGTGTATGTGTTATATTAAAAGCACGAAGGTCCTTAACGATATGTTGTTTGCCTTTTTTATCCTTTAAAAATAAATTTCACATAAGACAGAATCGTAATTTAATTATTTTCCTAATATATAGGAATAATAATTTAATTATTTTTCTATTATTTAGAAATAATTAGTTAATCATTTCCTTATTTGAGTTAAGTAGAAAAATGTGATATTTAGGACTTTATACATTAAAAAATTTCCTTCTTTAACTATCCAGAATAACTATAATTACTTTTATACTAATTTTTCATAATATTAGAAAATATTGTTTGCATTTTTTATCATTTAAAAATAGATTCCATACTGAATAAAATAGTCATTTAATTATTTTTTTAATATTATAATTAAGGTGTAGGGATCTCTTAATAGTATGAGGTAAACGTTTTTATATTTTTAATATTTTTTGTTATAAAGTACTTAACCTCATTTTTCTACATAAACTATTTATTTTACAATCTTGAAAACTTAAAATTAGATTTTATTTTTGTATTGTCCAAAAAAAAAAAAAAGAAAACAGATTTATTCCTACACGATGATTAGCATAAAGTTTTTATACATCATTTATACCACGGAAAGATTGTGCATTTAGTTGCGTTAAAGAAATCCATTAGTCCAAAATTGACAACTAATTAAGTAATAACTAATTTATTGTTTTCTTGTATTATGATATTATGAATATACCATTAATAAAAGAGATGTTAAGTGAGATATAACAACATAACATATTTTATATCTTATATAATAATGATAATAAAATCTCTAATCTCCAAATACTATATAACTAATTCAACTAAATTCGTCATCTTTATATATTTTGAAGATATTGAATTCAACTATTGTATTAATATAATAACTTTCATTTTGATCATTTGAACAAAAATCGCATTTTTGTCTAACATCAATTGCTATTTTTTTAATAATTTATTCTTCTTACATGTTTTACACTAATTGATGCGATGTATACGTACACTAATTGACTTATGTGTAAATGGCTCCGGAATAGAGTTTTGATGATTTTGATAGCTTCGTAAGGTGATTTTGGACTTAGGAGTGTGTCCGATTATTGATTTGTAGGTCCGTAGGTGATTTTGGCTTGAAATGGCGAAAGTTTAAAATTAGAAGTTTGGAGAGTTAAAAAGTTTGACCGAGAGTTGACTTTGTGGTTACTAGGCTCGGATTTTGGTTTCGAAAGTTGAAATAGTTCCGTTGTGTTAATTATGACTTGTGTGCAAAATTTGAGGTTAATCGGAGTTGGTTTGATATGTTTCAGCATTAGTATTGAAAGTTAGAAGTTCATAAGTTCATTAGGCTTGAATTGATACGCGATTCGTGGTTCTAGTATTGTTAGATGTGATTTAACGCTTCGGCGAGTTCGTATGATATTTTAGGTCTTGTTGGCAGTTTTGGTTAAGGTACTGGGTAGGGCTGTTCAAAATTGAATCGAAACTGTTAACCGAAACGAACTGATGGAATTGGCTTATTGGTATTATCGGAATAATGGATGGTGAACTAATTGAGATTTTATAATTAACGGCCTAATGGTTTGGGGGCGGATTACTCAATTTTCTTATTGGTAAAGCGTTAACCCGTGATAATTTTTATATTTACACTTTTACCTCTATGTATATAAAGTACTATTAAAATCCTAAATGGTTAAATTCCTAATTTCTATTTTCTAATTCTCAATTGTCTGCAGCCACCAGAAGCAGAGAAGTCATCATTCTCATCTCTCTCTTGTACTGAGAATTGAGAAGTTGGAAAATTGAAATCTGAATGACTAATACGTGTATGTCTGTATGAGTAGTTTTGATGGTATTAAAAATTTGATTAATACGTGTATGACAGTATGAGTAGTCTTGAAGATTCTTCAATTCAAAAATACCGTTTGGTTAGATCTTAGATGGTACTAAAAATTTGGTATTGATTTGAAATTGTTTAGTATTGATTGAATGATTGTTCAAAAAATTTCTATTTGATTTAGCCGATGAGCCACCCGATAACCACCCAGTAATTGTTAATCCGATACCAATCCGCTCGTTGTCTTATTGGATGGCTAGCGGATTACTACATTTATAATCCGATAACCGTTTAAGTCAAACTGTTAAGTGTAATTATCCAGCCGATCCGTCCGATAAGCACCCCTAGTTCCGAAGGCCTCGGAGGTGATTCAGATAATGTTCGGCACATTTCGGAACTTAAAAGAATTGCTGAAGTGCTGATGTCTATGTTGCTGGTTTACTTATACGCGATCACGGGTGGAGGTCCGCGATCGCGAAGGTTTGTTTGGGTGACTGGGGAATTTGTTCTATGCGGTCGCGTTAGGTCTGCTATCGTGGAGCTATGGTAAGTGGTACTACATGAACGTGAGGTTGTACCGTGTTCACGAAGAAGGAAGTAGGGGTGGCTAGAATCCACGCGTTTGTTCATCGCGATCGCGTGAGGAGGATTGCGATCGCATAGAGTTGAGTCCCCGTGCATTACGTTAGCACTTGTCTTTTTGCATTCGTGTAGGGTTAATTTTGGCAGCTTGGATTTAGTGCTTCGCGATCACAAAGTATTTTCCGTGATCACAAAGAAGAAATACCTGGGCAGAATATAAGTTTTGAAAAACAAGGGTTAGAGTAAATTTTCATAATTGGACTTTGGGAGCTCAAATTGAGGCAATTCTTAGAGGGATTTTCAAGGGATTGATTGGGATAAGTGATTCTAACTCGAATATGGTTAATATATATGAATATATCATTGATTTTATCATTTAATTAGTATTTTGGGATAAAAGATTGGGGAAAATTGTAGAAACTTCATAGGCTTTAATTTGAGGATTTGAAGGTCGAGTTGTGATTGGAATTGAGTAATTTTGATATGGGTGGACTCGTGGTTGAGTGGGTGTTCAGATTTTGTTAATTTTTTTGGATTTCGAGACGTGGGCCCGGGGTTGACTTTTTGTCTTTTGTTAAAGAACTTAGCCTTTTCATATGGAGTTGATTCCTATAGCTTGAGTTGATTGTATCAAGTTGTTTGTGGCTAGATTTGAGGCGTTCGGAGGCCGATTCGCGAGGCAAGGGCTTATTGGAGCATAGATTTTCACGGCTTGAGGTAAGTAACACTTTTAAACTTGGTTCTGATGGTATGAATCCCTGAATTAGGTGTTGTGTGATCGGTGTTGAGGCGACGCACATGCTAGGTGATGGGTGTGTGCGTGTCCACCGTAGAAATTGTGACTCAGTTGATTCCATGGAACTGTGTAGTCATCTTATCTGAATATTATTACTGTACTCTATGTGTTAGAGAACTTGAGCTGTGATTTATGTTAGAAATCATGTTTAGGCTACATGCTGGTACTATTGGGACCCATAACGGTCGTTCTTTTGCTGTTGAGTTACTTGCTTAATTTGAAGTTATGTACTTAGTCGCATTCATCATTGCATATCATATCTTAGTTGTTGTTATCATTTATTATCACATTATGTATCATTGTTTTGGGCTGATTGGCATGAGTGTTGTGAGCCCGAGAGACTGGAGAGATTGATGACTGAGTGAGGCCGAGGGCCTGTTTGTGAGTGATATTGATAGGATCGGGCTGCACGCCGCAACAGGCACTATTGACTCATGATAGGATTGGGCTGCACGCCACATCAGGCATTATTGACTTATGATGGGATCGAGCTGCACGTCGCAGTAGGTATTTTTGATTTATGATGGGATCGGGTTGCACGCCGCAACATGTTTTATTAGCGCTTGGGCAGGATTTGCCCCTTCGGAGTCTGACATACCAGCAGTGAGGCGAAGGTACCGTACAATGCTGAGTGATTAAGTGTGATGAACGAGAATTGAGACAGTCAGATTAAGTACTTTGAGAGTGTGAGTACGTGAGATTTTCATTGTGTTGCAACACATGTGACATGTACATTGACATGTAGATATAGAGATGTAATATTCCTCATATCAGTCATACTTGGAATATTTTATCTATATTGAGCTTAATTGTTAAACCTGGAAGCATGTCTACATTTCTGTACTGTGTACCAACAAATTGTGAGATTCCCTGAGATATTATTGTCATATTTTCTGTCATTCTGTACTGTTAAATTCTACATTTGGAGCTCAAGATTAGTCTTGTTACTTATTGAGTACATTGGGCCGGTTGTACTCATACTACACTCTACACTTCGTATCTAGATTCAGGTACTTCCGGGCACAAATGTTGCTAGTGTTGGAGCTTATTCAGTTCAGAGACTATCGAGTTAGCTGCCTTAGCGTCCGCAGACCTTGACTCCCCTCATTTATCTTTTAGTTTTATTTATACTGTTCTACCTTCCTAGACAGTGTTTTAGCAGTCAGACCATGTTATTGAATAGATGCTCATATACTAAGTGACACCCGGATTTTGGGGGACATTGTATTGAGTCGCGGTATTTTCTAATCAGTATTTATGAGATTTTACTCTTGAACTTATATTACTATGTTTCCAAATTTAAAGTTGCGTGGTTTATTGTGATTGTCGGCTTGCCTAGTATTGCGATAGGCGCCATCACAACATGTGAGATTTGGGTCGTGACAAGTTGGTATCAGAGCCTAGGTTACATAGGTCTCACGAGTCATGAGCAGGTTTAGTAGAGTCTTGCAAATCGGTACGGAGACGTCTGTACTTATCTTCGAGAGGCTGTCGAACCCTTAGGAAAACTTCACATTCTTGTATTCTTGTCGTGCGAATTTGTTGATTCTGGGGACTAAACTTCTGTTATTCTATTCTCTCACATATGGTGCGGACGTGCTACTAGATCAGGTCGACGGCCACCAGTACCACCATATAGGGCCACGAGAGGCTGAGGGCACGGTAGAGGCTGAGGTGCAGCTCGTACAACAGTTAGAGCAGCACCTACAGACCCACCAATTATTCCAGCTCAGGAGCAGATTCCAGATGTGGTTAAGCCGGTGGGACCAGCTCAGGCACCAGCTGTGCCCATTGTGATCGCAGTCCTTTAGGAGGCTCTAGCCCAGATATTTACTGTTTGCACTAGCCTTGCTCAGGCAGTTACAGCTCAGGACACACCAGCCACTTCTCAGACGGGGGGAGGTGCTCAGACTCCCGCCGCCCGTACTCCAGAGCAGGTGGTGCAGGGACTTCAGACACTGGGGATACTACCAGCCCAGTCGGTTGCAGTTGCTCAGGCCCAGGTGGCTTCCGTTATGAGTGATGAGGAGCAGAAGAGGCTAGAGAGATTTGGGAGGCTCAAGCCTCCATCATTCAGTGGGGCCGAAAGAGGAGGCTCAGGACTTCTTGGATAGGTACTAGCGCATTCTTCGCACGGTGGGTATTCTGGAGACTAGCGGGGTCTCATTTACTACTTTTTAGCTGATGGGGGCAGCCTTCAGATGGTGGGAGACCTATGAGCGGAGCAGGAAAACAGATACTGCACCACTTTCATGGTACGAGTTCTCCGTTCTCTTCTTGGAGAAGTTTGTGCCACCGACCCGCAGGAAGGAGTTGCATAGGTAGTTTGAGCAGCTACGCCAGGAGGGTAAGTCTGTGACCCAGTATGAGATGAGATTTTTAGAGTTGACTCGTCACGCAATCTGGTTGGTTCCCACAGAGAGGGAGAGGATTAGGAGGTTCATTGATGGCCTCAACTATGGACTGCGCTTTGTTATGACTCGAGAGAATGTATTAGGTGCTATGTTCAACGAGGTAGTTGATATTGCTTGGCAGCTATAGCTGGTCCGTAGTCAGGAGCGTGAGGATAGAGAGGCCAAAAGGCCTCGTGGTTCGGTCGATTTCATCGGTGTTTCTTCTCGGGGTCAGTCCCACCACAACTGTGGTCGTCCTTATAGGCCCGCTCAAATGGCTCGTCCGGTTCACCGTGGTGCATCAGCTAGCCATGGTTCATATAGTGCTCGTCCGGGTCAGTCATCTCTCCATGCTGTCCCAGCTCAGAGTTCATCTCGTGCTCCATCAGTTTAGGCTTCATCTGTGCCAAGCCCCTCTAGTAGTTATTCTGGTTCTCGGGGTCCGCTTCAGAAATTGCGCCATTGTCAGAGCGCGGTTGCTTTGAGTATGGAGAGTTTGGTCATGTGAAGAGGCATTGTCCCTGCCTTTTGGGAGGTGTAGTTCAGCAGAGAAGTCAAGCTGCAACTTCCGCACCACACCACCCGCTCAGCCAGCTCGTGGTGGGGCTCTAGCAGCTAGAGGTCGCCCTAGAAGGGGAGGTCGATCAGGTGGTGGTCAGGCTCGATTCTATGCTGTTCTTGCCAGTCCAGAGGCTGTTGCTTCAGACATAATGATCACAAGTATTGTCTCAGTATGCCACAGGGATGCTTCTATATTATTTGAACCTAGTTCCACTTATTCGTATGTATCATCATATTTTGCTTGTTATTTGGATATGCCCCGTGAGTCCTTATGACACGACCCAAACTGGAGGGCCATGACTGGCACCCGGGCCATACCTGCTGAGCAACAACTTACATTGTATCTAAACTTTCTTATTATCTATATGGGCCGACGAGATCAACATAAATGGTAGACATGAATCATGAACAACCAACAATGATAGAAAATGGCATGAACATACATAATATGGGTCGACAAGGCTGTCATGAAGCTATATATAAGGTACGAACTGACAAGTTGCCATGAGAGACTATACAACAAAAATCAGCTGATAAGGCAATCCAAACTATACATGAGTCGGCACTTATCTTTGAGCCTCTAAAGGAGCATAAGTGCTGTAACATTGCCGGAATAGGGCCCCGACTTACCCATAATGTCTATAACAAAAGTGCATACCAAGACCACGGCAAGTTCGAGATCTCGAAAATAACCACTGACTAGGCAGCCTACTATGGTGGGGGAGTTGTGTCTACCTGTCTATCAGGACCTGCAACACGACATGCAACGTCCACAAATAAAAGGGATGTCAGTACGAATAAAGTACCGAGCATGTAAGGCATGAAATCATAAATAAGAACAGTAATGTAAGCAGGGATAAAGGATATACAACCTGTAACCTCTGAGTGCCTCTGAGGGTGATAGACATGAAAAGCATGACACACACACAAACACACACACACACACACACACACATATATATATACGCCTCTGTGGGCATCATCATCATCATATCGTACCTGGCCGTAATAGGCTCGGTAAAAACGTACTCGGCCATCATAAGACTCGGTAGAATAGTACCCGACCACGTGGAGCTCGGTAAAACCCAACTGATATGTGATTGCACAATAGGTGCCGTACCCGGACGACTACAGCGCGGCTCGATAGAGTAAAATAAGTACATACATATAATGCATGCTGGACTTATTGGAACCACATTATGAACCTTTCGGAGTGACATAAGGTCGGTAACCTCCGCACACGTTATTAGGAATAACTCTTCGTCATGGAGCTTATAAGAATCAAGAAGTACCAACAACATTGATATCATAAGAATAAGATAAGTAACATCAACATCATGTAAGTACTGCTAGCTTCTAAGAGTGGAGTATCTTTTGAAGCTCGTTCATTATATTATGTACAATCGGAGTCGTGCAAATGAAGGAAAGGGATAGCCTCACATACCCTGTATATGCTGCCCAACCTCAATCTATGCAAATGTCACGACTCTTTCGTCTACAATAAGAGAAATGATACTATTGTTATCGTTTAAGCGTCGTAACTATTATATATCGATCGCAACGTATTTTACGAGGAAAAGGACAGAACCTCCACTATTTATATGACTTCCCACATGTTAAAAAAAATCACCAAAACAGCCCAAACAACATCAATAATAATCATATTAAGCCTCCCAAAATAGTCCACCAACCAATAACATTACTAACAAGTCTTTCGATAGATATCTCACAAGCTCTAGCTTCAACAACTTAGCCGCAACTTGGATAATGTTAAATACATGTAGAGTAAGAGGTTAATTACCTCTAGACACATAGAACAACTTCAATTTGACCTCACTTCACCACGAAATATCCTCCCAATGCTGCCACAAGAACAAGGAATCGAAACTAGCAATCAATTCAGGTTTTTCGGTGCTAGAATCACTTTGGAAGACTTGAAATCACCTAGGTTTGATATTAAAAACTTTAGAGAGTATTTTAAAAAATTTAAAACACATAAAAAAAACCTCCCACAGGTGCTGGAACCACACAAAAATCAGCAACAACAAGAAGAACAAGAAACTTACAAGCGCCACGGGGTTCCCGACACTTGATTTGTGTTGTTTGCCCTGTGTTTGGGTCTTGGATCATGAGAGAACCTTGAGAGAGATTTTTTAGGTGTCTAGGGTATGAAGATAATGAAAATGAATGAGTTAAAACGGGCTTAAGGTGTCTCATATATATCAATATATCTCAACCGCCTATGTGGATTCCATAGAGAGCTGCTTGCGCAGTCTGGCAAAAATGCGAATATCTCTTTACTTCGACGTCATATCAACGAATGGTTTAATACGATAGATACTAGAATGATAGATATTCAATTTAAGGGGTAGATCACCCCGTAATTCCAAGTAAAATGGGGGAAAAACTTAGTAACATTTGACCTAAAGTTTAAGTAAAATTATGAACGTAAGTTGCGACAACTTTTCTTGCCTTTTTTTTTCATAATTTGTTTGACTTCAAGACTTATGATATGGATATTATATGATTCAAATACCTTAAGACACGACTTATTGAGCATATTAAGCACCTCTAGTTTTACCTGAAAGTATGGGTAATGACTTCCTTGATTCGTTTAACTTCTAACACTTGTTAGCCACTCTTATACAACCTTGTATCATTTAAGACCAAGAGGATTAACTTCTTATCATCTCAAATAATGTCTTCTCGGATATACTTCGACTAACTTATGGTGTGATCTAACATACGCGACTATGGGTTGTAACACCCTCCCCCCTTAGGAACATTCATCGTCGAATGTAAGGGTTTATGGGGATTCTAACTTATCGTGGATTTCGATGGAATTTTCCGGCCAAGTTTCCCCTATAAAATGGACACTAGCCAAACTTGCAAGCAGTTAAACCAAGCCTACGGCCTCACAAGGCTATAAAAAGCATTATGGAGATGTACATTAACTGAAGAGTATTCTCAAGCTATTGTTTTCCTCATAAAGCCATTTCAGCTTCCATTGCGTCCTGCTTCCCCGGTATCCTCATTATCTTCAATCTGGAATAGGTAAGGGTATTTAGACTTCATCTCCTCTTCTGCTTCCCATCTCATTTCTTCCACATTGTTGTTCCTCCACAATACTTTGTCAGAAGCTACATACTTTGTTCTCAACTTGTGGACTTGTCGATCTAATATAGCCACTGACACTTTTTCATATGATAGATCCTCCGTAACTTGAACATCTTTGATAGGGATGACCCGAGAAGTGTCTCTAGTACATTTCCTCAACATAGATACATGAAATACCGGGTGGACAAATTCCAATTCAGATGGCAGTTCTAACCATAAGCAACCTGTCCAATTCGTCGAAGAATCTTGGCCCGATATACTACAGACTCAGCTTACCTTTCTTCCCAATACGAATAACGTCCTTCATCGGTGAGATCTTCAAGAAAACCCACTCACCAACCTCAAACTCCAAATCACGACGTCGGATATCGGAATAAGACTTTTGCTTGCTTTGTGCTTTCCTCAGTCGTTCTTGTATTACTTTCACATTCTCAATGACTTGGTGAATCAAATTTGGCCCATATAATTCTTTTTCGCCAATTCAAACCATCCAACTGGTGATCTACGCCTCGTACTCCATTTTAATACTGGAAAGCTAGCTATTATTGTAGGCGAATTCTATAAGTGGTAGATGGTCATCTCAATTCCCCTTGAAATCTAGAACATATGCTCGTAACATATCTTCGAGTGTCTGAATGGTACGTTTAGCCTGTCCGTCAGTTTGGAATGGAATGCAGTGCTGAGATTCACTTTTGTGCCTAAACCCTTCTGAAATGACCTCCAAAAGATAGCCGTAAATTGAGCTTCTCGGTCTGATATAATAGATACCGGCACACTATGAAGCCTAACAATCTCCTTGATATACGGCCTCACATAATCTTCAGCCGTGTAAGTTTTCTTAACTGGCAGAAAATGGGCAGATTTTGTAAGTCGATCAACTATCACCCAGATAGAGTCAAACTTATGGTAAGAGTGAGGTAATCCAATAATGAAGTTCATATTGATCACCTCCCATTTCTAGGTCAAAATCTTTATATTCTGAATCAATCCACTGGGTTTCTGATGCTCGATCTTTACTTGTTGACAATTATGACACTGAGCTACAAATTCTGCAATAGAGTTCTTCATTTTATCCCACCAATAGAACTCTTTAACGTCATGATACATCTTTGTGGAGTCGGGATGGATGGAATATCAGGACTGATGAATCTCAATCATAATCTTCTTTCGCAACCCTGATACATTAGGCACTCATAATCACCCTGGTATCTCGGTGCCTTATCTCCTCCGATCTCGAAAACTGTAATCTTACGCTGCTGAATGCCCTCTCTCAATTGTACTAAGGTAGGATCCTCATATTTTCGTGCTTTTACCTCGGCTACCAAAGGTGATTCTACTGTATTCTATATAGTAACACCTCTGTCATCAGAGTCTTACAATCTGATTCTCATATGGGCCAGCTGATGAAGCTCTTTAGTCAACCCTTATCTACCTGCCTCAATGTGTACTAAGCTTCCCATTGACTTACGGCCGAGAGCGTCTGCCACAACATTGGCTTTACCGGGATGGTACAATATCTCGACATCGTAGTCTTTCAGTAACTGCCTAAGATTCAACTCCTTCTACTTGAAGATGTATTCTAAACTCTTATGATCTGTGTAGATGTCAACACGGATGCCATATAAATAGTGCCGCCATATCTTCAAAGCATATATTACTGCAGCCAATTCCAAATCATGAGTCGGGTAATTCTTTTCATGTTTCTTCCCTTGTCTCGATGCATACGCAATCACCTTCCCAGGTTGCATCAATACGCACCCCAAACCTATACATGAGGCATCACAATATACCGCATAACCTTCTGTTCCTTCTGGGAGAGTGAACACTGGCGCGGATATCAATCGATTCTTTAGCTCCTGATACGTTCACAAGCGTCAGACTATTGGAACTTGGTAGCTCTCTGTGTTAACCTAGTCAATGGCGCTAATACAGAGGAAAACCCTTCTACAAACTGCCTATAATATCCTGCTAGCCCTAGGAAGCTGTGGACTTCTGACGGTGTTATAGGTCTCGGCCAATTCTTCACAGTATCGATCTTCTGAGTGTCGACACTAATACCCTCGTCAGATATCACATGGCCAAGGAATGCTACTGAGTTAAGCTAGAATTCACATTTGGAGAGCGTAGCATATAACTTACTATCCTGAAGGGTCTGTAATACTATCCGCAAGTGGCCCGCATGTTCCGCCTCCGAACGAGAATACACCAGAATGTCATCAATGAATACAATCATGAAATGTCAAGATAGGGTCTGAATACACTATTCATGACATCCATAAAAGTTGCTGGCCGCATTTGTTAGCCCCAACGACATCACCAAGAACTCAAAGTGTCCATATCTTGTTCAGAAGGCCGTCTTCATAATATCCTTCTCCTTAACCCTCACCTGATGATACCCTGAACGTAAGTCAATCTTGGAGAAATACTTGGCACTCTGGAGTTGGTCAAACAGGTCGTCAATCCTTAGAAGTGGATACTTGTTCTTTATAGTAACCTTATTCAACTATCAATAATCGATACACATCCTTAACGACCCGTCTTTCTTCCGCACGAACAAGACTGGCGCACCCCAAGGTGAAGTGCTAGGCCTAATGAAGCCCTTATCCAGCAAGTCCTTCAACTGCACCTTCAACTCTCGCAACTCTGCTGGGGTCAAACCTGTATGGAGGGATAGAGATCGGTTGAGTGTCAGGAAACAAATCAATGTATCTCAATCTCCCTTTCATGAGGAAGGCCTGGAGTTCATCTGGGAAAACATTTGGAAATTCATTGATCACGGGGGATTTATTGTAGAGTAGGCGGCTTTGCCTCCGCATCCCTAACGTGAATGAGATGATAAATGTAACCTTTTGAAATCATCTTTTTTGCCTTAAGATAGGAAATAAACATACCTTTTGGCATAGTGATGTTCCCCTTCCATTCAATGACGGGTTCACCGGGGAACTGAAACATAACCATCTTCGTACGACAATCAACATTTGCATAGCATGAGGCCAACCAGTCCATTCCCATTATCACATCAAAATCAACCATTTCTAACTCAAATAGATTCGCCGAGGTTTGACGACTACAAATGATCACTGTGCAACCTCTATATACCCTTCTAGCAATTACAGAATCTCCTATTGAAGTGGATACCGCAAGTAGTTTACTTATCAATTCAGGTTCAACGCAAACTTATTAGCCACAAAGGGTGTAAGATATGATAATGTAGATCCCAGATCAATCAACACATATACATCATAAGAAAACACAGGCAATATACCTGTAACAACATCCAGAAACGACTCGAGATCCTCTCGACCTACTAGAGCATAGGTTCGATCTTGAGTACCGCTTGAACTCGGCACTGCACCTCTACCATTACCAGGACCTGTCGACTGCTGAAAATCCCATGCTAGAGGTCGAACTGATGAGGAAGGAATAGACATAGATAATGGCATGAACATACATAACATCGGCCAACAAAGCTGTCATGAAGCTATATATAAGGTGCGAACTGACAAGCTGCCATGAGAGGCTATACAACAAAATCAGCCAAGCCAAACTATACATGAGACGACATCTGTCTATGAGCCTCTAAAGGAACATAAGTGCTGCAACATTTCTCGAACAAGGCCCGACATACCCATAATATCTATAACAAAAGTGCATACCAAGACCACGGCAAGGCCGTTGAAGGGATCTCGCCAATAATCGCTGAACTGGGCAGCCTACTGTGGTGGGGGAGTTGCGTCTACCTGTCTATCAGGACCTACAGCGTCCAAAAATAAAAAGGACGTCAGTACGAATAAAGTACCGAGCATGTAAGGCAGAAAATCATAAATAAGAACAGTAATGTAACTAGGGATAGAGAATACACAACCTGTAACATCTGAGTGCCTTTGAGGGAGATTGACATGAAATGCATGATACATATACAGAGACACACACACACACACACATTACTTTTAAAAACATACGCCTCTATGGGCATCATCATCATCATATCGTACCCGGCCGTAATAGGCTCGGTAAAAATGTACCCGGCCATCATAAGGCTCGGTAGAATCGTACGCAACCACGTAGAGCTCGGTAAAACCCAATTGATATGTGGTTGCACAATAGGTGCCGTACCCGGACGACTATAGCGCGGCTCGATAGAGTAAAATAGGTACATATATATAATGCATGCTGGACTCATTGGAATCACATTATGAACCTTTCGGAGTGACATAAGGTCGGTAATCTCAACACACATTATTAGGACTAACTCTTCGTCATGGTGCTTATAAGAATCAAGAAGTACCAACAACATTGATAAAATAAGAATAAGATAAGTAACATCAACATCAATTGTTCCATAAGAAGGTAAACAATGTAAATACTGCTAGCTTCTAAGAGTAGAGTATCTTTGGAAGCTCGTTCATTACATTATGTACAATCGGAGTCGTGAAAATGAAGGAAAGGGATAGCCTCACATACCCTGTATATGCTTCCCAACCTCAAGCTATGCAAATGTCATGACTCCTTCGTCTACAATAAGAGAAATGATACTATCGTTATCATTTAAGCGTCGTAACTATTATATATCGATCGCAACCTATTTTATGAGGAAACGGGCAGAACCTCCCCTATTTATATGACTTCCCACAGGTTAAAAAAATCACCAAAACACCCAAACAACATCAATAATAATCATATTAAGCCTCCCAAAACAGTCCACCAACCAATAACATTACTAACAAGTCGTTTGATAGATATCTCTCAAGCTCTAGCTTCAACGACTTAGCCGCAACTTGGATAATGTTAAATACATGTAGAGTAAGAGGTTCCTTACCTCTAAACACATAGAACAACTTCAATTTGACCTTACTTCACCACGAAATATGCTTCCAATGCTGCCACAAGAACAAGGAGTTGAAACTAGCTATCAATTCAGGTTTTTCGGCGCTAGAATCACTTTGGAAGACTTGAAATAACCTAGGGTTGATATTAAAACTTGAGAGAGTATTTTACATAACTTAAACCACATAAAACAATCTCCCACAGGTGCTGCAACCACCCAAAAATCAGCAACAACAAGAAGAACAAGAAACTTACTAGCGCCATGGGATTCCCAGCACTTGATTTGTATTGTTTGCCCTTTGTTTGGTACTTGGATCATGAGAGAACGTTGAGAGCGAGTTTTTAGGTGTCTAGGGTATGATCAGAGTTAAAACTAATGAGTTAAAATGGGCTTAAGGCATCTCAGATATATCAATATATCTCAACCGCCTATGTGGTTCCCATAGAGAACTGCTTGTGCAGTCTGGTAAAAACGCGAATATCTCACTTCATCGATGTCGTATGGACAAAAAATTTAATTTGATAGAAACTAGACTCATATACCTTCAATTTAAGGGGTATATCACCCCATAATTCCAAGTAAATTGGGAGAAAAGCTTAGTAACATTTGACCTAAAGTTTAAGTAAAATTATGAGCGTAAGTTGCGACAAATTTTGTCGACTTTTGTTTCATAACTCGTTTGACTTCAAGACTTATGATATAGATATTATATAATTAAAATACCTTAAAAAACGACCTCCTGAGCATATTAAGCACCTCTGGTTTTACCCGAAAATATGGGTTACAAAATCCTTGATTCGTTTAACTTCTAATACTTATTAACCACTCTTATACACCCTTGTATCAGTTAAGACCAATAGGATTAACTTTTATCATCTCAAAGATAATGTCTTCTTGGATTTACGTCGACTAACTTATGGCATGATCTAACATACACAAATATGGTTGTAACACCTTAGTTTAACCTGTTCATGTATCTACGCCGGTGGGCAATGCTATTATTATGGACCGTGTGTATCGGTCTTGTGTAGTGACTATTGCGTGATTGGAGACTAGAGTTGATCTCTTATTGCTTAGTAAGGTTGATTTCGACGTGATTTTGGGTATGGATTGGTTATCCCCGTGTTATGATATTCTGGATTGTCACGCTAAGACCTTAACATTGGTGATGCCGGGATTTCCATTGATCGAGTGGAGAGGTTCTCTAGATTATGTTTCCAGCAGGGTGAATTCTTATCTGAAGGCCCAACAGATTGCCGAAAAGGGGTGTCTGTCATATTTGGCCTTTATGAAGACGTTGGTGCTAATACTCCTACTATTGATTTTGTTCTGATAGTGTGAGACTTTCCAGATGTGTTTCTTGGAGACCTGCCGGGCATGCCACCCGACAGGGACATTGATTTTGGAATTGACTTGGTGCCAGGCACTCAGCTCATATCTATTCCTCAGTATCGTATGACACCAGCAGAGTTGAAGGAATTGAAAGAGCAGCTTAAGGAGCTTCTTGATAAGGGTTTTATTAGACCTAGTGTGTCGCCTTTGGGTGCACCGGTTCTGATTGTGAAGAAGAAGGATGGTACTATGCAGATGTGCATCTACTATAGGCAGTTGAGCAAAGTTACAATCAAGAACAAGTATCCTTTGCCACGCATTGATGATCTATTTGACCAGCTTCAGGGAGCTAGAGTGTTATGTAAGATTGATTTGAGGTCTGGGTATCACCAGTTGAAGATTCGGGACTCGAATATTCAGAAGACGGCATTCAGGACCGGCTGTGGTCACTATGAGTTCCTTGTGGTGTCATTTGGGCTGACCAATGCCCCAGCAAAATTCATGTATCTGATGAACAATGTGTTTCATCCATATCTTGATTCGTTTGTCATAGTATTTAGGAGGAGCATGCGCAGTATTTGAAGATTGTACTACAGAGGTTGAGAGAAGAGAAGCTTTATGCCAAGTTCTCCAAGTATAAGTTTTGGCTTAGTTCGGTGGCATTCTTGGGGCACGTGGTGTCCAGTGAGGGGATTAAGGTGGATCCAAAGAAGATATAGGTGGTTTAGAGTTGGCCCAGACCATCTTCAGCTACTGAGATTCGGAGTTTTCTCGGCTTGGCCGGATATTTTTGTCGCTTCGTGGAGGGTTTCTCGTCTATTACAGTGCCTTTGACCAGGTTGACCTTGAAGGGTGCTCCATTCAGGTGGTCGAATGAGTGTGAGAAGAGCTTTTAGAAGCTCAAGATTCCTTGACCACAGCTCTGGTTCTAGTTTTTCCTTCAGCATCAAGTTCTTCTACTGTGTATTGTGTCGGATTAGTATTGGGCGTGTCTTGATGCAAGAGGGTAGAGTGATTGTTTATGCTTTACGCCAGTTGAAGCCCCATAAGAAGAACTACCATGTTTATGATTTGGAGTTGGCAGCCATGGTTCATGCATTGAAGATTTGGAGGAATTATCTCTATGTGTGCCTTATAAGGTATTTACGGATCATCAGAGTCTTCAACACTTGTTCAAACAAAAAAATCTAATTAGGAGGCAGCGAAGATGGTTGGAGCTGTTAAAGAACTATGATATTACCATTCTGTATCATCTCGGGAAGGCCAATGTGGTGGCTGATGCCTTGACTAGAAACGCGGTGAGTATGGGCAGCCTTGCATTCATTCCGATAGGTGAGAGGCCGCTTGCATGTGATGTTCAGGCCTTGGTCAATCAGTTCGTGAGATTAGATGTTTCGGAGCCCAGTCGGGTTCTAGCTTGTGTAGTTTCTCGGTCTTCCTTATATGATAGCATCAGAGAGGTTCAGTATGATAATCCCCATTTGCTTATCGTTAAAGACACAGTTATGCACAGTGATGCCAAGGAGGTTACTATTGGGGATGATGGGGTGTTGCGGATGCAGGGTGGGATCTGTGTGCCCCATATAGATGGGCTACGTGAATTGATTCTGGAGGAGGCCCACAGTTTGCGATATTCCATTCATCCGGGTGCCGCAAAGATGCATCAGGACTTGAGGCGGAACTGTTGGTGGAGGAGGATGCAGAAAGATATAGTGGGGTTTGTATCTTAGTGGCTAAATTATCAACAGGTGAAGTACGAGCACTAGAGGCCGGGTGGATTGCTTCAGAGGCTTGAGATTCCAGAGTGGGAATGGGAGCGTATCACCATGGATTTTATAGTTGGACTCCCACAGACTTCGAGGAAGTTTGATGCTATTTGGGTGATTGTGGATCGGTTGACCAAGTCTGCGCAGTTCATTCCAGTTGGGACTACTTATTCTTCGGAGCGTTGGCTGCGATCTACATCCGGGAGATTATTATTTCAGATCGGGGCACAAAGTTTACATCACAGTTTTAGAGAGCAGTGCAACGAGAGTTAGGCACACGGGTTGAGTTGAGCAAAACATTCCACCCTCAGACGGAAGGATAGTATGAGTGCACTATTCAGATATTAGAGGATATGCTACGCGTTTGTGTCATAGTTTTCGGGGGTTGCCGCTTGCAGAGTTTGCCTACAACAATAGCTACCAATCGAGCATTCAGATGGCTCCGTATGAGGCTTTGTATGGGAGACGGTATCGGTCTCCGGTGGGTTGGTTTGAGCCTGGTGAGGCTAGGCTATTAGGTACTAACTTGGTTCAGGATGCTCTAGACAAGATTAAGTTGATTCAGGATCGGCTTCCCACGGTGCAGTCTAGATAGAAGAGCTTCGCCATCAAAAGGTTCGTGATGTTGCTTACATGGTAGGGGAGAAGGTACTACTCAGAGTTTCACCCATGAAGAGTGTTATGAGGTTCGGGAAGAAGGGCAAGTTGAGCCCTCAGTATATTGGGCCTTTTGAGGTGCTTGAGAGGATTTGAGAGGTGGCTTAAAAGCTTGCATTGCCACCTAGTCTATCGTGTGTTCACCTAGCGTTTCATGTTTCCATGCTCCGAAAGTATGTCGGCAATCCGTCTCATGTTTTGGATTTCAGTTGGATGATAATTTGGCTTATGATGTGGAGACGGTGGCCTTTTGGATCAGCAGGTACGAAAGTTGAGGTCAAAAAACATAGCTTCAGTGAAAGTGCAGTGGAAAGGTCAGCCAGTCGAGGAGGCTACTTGGGAAACCGAGCAGGAGATACGGAGCAGATATCCACGCCTATTTGAGACTCCATGTATGATTCTAGACCCGTTCGAGGATAAACGTTTATTTAAGAGGGGGAAGCTGTAACAACTCTGCCGGTCGTTTTGAGTGTTGTATCCCTGTTTGCTATTTACTGCTTATTCTGCGCTCAATTTTTATTATGTGACTTGCTGGAGTGGTTGGTTTGGTTCCGGGGATGCTTTAGAATGAATTAAGACACTTAGTCCCAAGGTTGGAAGCCTAAGTTGAAAAAGTTGATCGGATGTTGAATTATGTGTAAATAGCTCTGGAATGGAGTTCTGATGATTCTGATAGCTCCGTAAGATGATTTTGGACTTAGGAGTGTGTCTGGATATTGATTTGGAGGTCCGTAAATGATATTTGGCTTGAATTGGCAAAAGTTAGAACAATAGAAGTTTGGAGAGTTGAGAAGTTTGACCGAGAATTGACATTGTGGTTACCGGGTTTGGTTCCAGAAGTTGGAATAGGTCTGTTGCGTCAATTATGACTTGTGTGCAAAATTTGAAGTTAATCGGAGTTGGTTTGGTATGTTTCGGAATTAGTTTTAAATGTTATAAGTCATACGTTCATTAGGTTTGAATAGATGCGCGATTCGTGGTTTTAGTGTTGTTTGATGTGATTTGGCGCTTCGAGTGAGTTCGTATGATGTTTTGGGACTTGTTGGCTTGTTTGGTTGAGGTCTCGGGGGCCTCGGGAGTGATACAAATAATGTTCGGCGCATTTCAGAACTTAGAAGAATTACTGAAGTGCTGATGCCTATGTTGCTGGTCTCCTTATACGCAATCGCGAGTGGAGGTCTGCGATCGCGAAGGGTTGTTTCGGTGATTGGGGAATTTCTGTGGTTACGAGTTTAGGCCTGCGATTGCGGAGCTATGATCAGTGGTACTACGCGAACGCGAGGGTTGTACCACGTTCGCGAAGAAGGAAGGAGGGGTGGCTGGAAGCCATGTGTTTGTTCATCGCGATCACATGAGGGATTGCGATCACGTAGAGTTGAGTCCTTGCGCATCACGTTCTGCTTGTGTTTTTATGTTCGTGTAGGGTTAATTTTGGCAGCTTGGATTTTGTGCTTCGCTATTGCGAAGTATTTTCCACGATCGCGAAGAAGAAACACCTAGGTAGAATATAAGTTTTCAAAAACAAGGGTTAGAGTGAATTTTCATAATTGGACTTTGGGAGGAGGCGATTCTTGGAGAGATTATCAAGGGATTGATTGGGGTAAGTGATTCTAAATCTGATTTGGTTAATATACATGACTATACCATTGATTTCATCATTTAATTAGTATTTTGGATTGGAATAAATTGGGAAAAATTGTAGAAACATCATAGGCTTTAATTTGAGGATTTGAAGGTCGAGTTGTGATCGGAATTGAGTAATTTTGTCGGATTCCGAGATGTGGGCCCGAGGATGACTTTTTTTGACTTTTGTTAAAGAATTTAGCTTTTTCATATGAAATTGATTCTTATAGCTTGAGTTGATTGTTTCAAGTTGTTTGTGGCTAGATTCGAGGCGTTCGGAGGCTGATTCGCGAGGTAAGGGCTTTTTTTTTTTGGAGTAGAGATTTGCATAGCTTGAGGTAAATAACACTTCTAAACTTGGTTCTGAGGGTATGAATCCCTGAATTACGTGTTATGTAATCAGTGTTGAGGCGACGCACATGCTAGGTGACGGGCGTGTGGGCGTACACCGTAGAAATTGTAACGGAGTTGATTCCGTGGAAGTGTGTAGTCATTTTATCAGAATATTATTACTGTACTCTATGTGTTATAGAGAATTTGAGCTGTGATTTATGTTATGTTTAGGCTATGTGCTGGTACTATTGGGACCCACAATGGTCGTTCTTTTGCTGTTGAGTTATTTGTTTAATTTGCAATTAGGTACTCAGTCGCATTCATCACTGCATATCATATATCAGTCTATGTTATAATTTATTGTCACATCATGTATCATTGTTTTGGGCTGATTGGCATGAGGGTTGTAGCCCGAGAGACTGGAGATATTGATGACTGAGTGAGGCCGAGGGCCTATTTGTGAGTGATATTGATGGGATCAGACTATACGCCGCAGAGGATACTATTGACTCATGATGGGATCGGGCTGCATGCCACGACAGGTATTATTGACTCATGATGGGATCGGGCTGCACACCGCAGCAAGTATTATTGATTAATGATGGGACCGGGCTGCGCGACGCAATAGGTTTTATTACCGCTTGGACAAGATCCGCTCCTTCGGAGTCTGACATACTAACAGTGAGTGCAAGTACCGTATAGTGCTGAGTGACTGAGTATGATGAGCGAGAATTGAGACAATCAGATTGAGTATTCCGAGAGTGTGAGTACGTGAGGTTTTTATTATGTTGCATCACATGTGACATGTACATTGACATGTAGATATAGAGATGTAATATTCCTCATATCGGTCATACTTGGCATATTTTTTCTGTATTGAGCTTAACTGTTAAACGTGGAAGCATGTCTATATTTCTGTACTGTGTACCAACAGATTTTGTGATTCCTAGAGATATTATTGTCATATTTCCTGTCATTTCTGTACTGTTAAATTCTGTATTTGGACTGTGTTGGTTAAGCTCGTCACTGCTTTCAGCTCAAGCTTAGCCTTGGTACTTATTAAGTAAATTGGGTCGGTTATACTCATACTACACTTTGCACTTCGTGTGCAGATCCAGGTACTTCTGAGCACGGAGATTGCTAGTGTTGGAGCTTATTCAGTTTGGAGACTATCGAGGAAGCTGCATTGGCGTCCGCAGACCTTGACTCTCCCCCTTTTTCTTTTAGTTTTATTTATGCTGTTCTACCTTCCTAGATAGTGTTTCAGCAGTCAGACCATGGTATTGTATAGATGCCATGTACTCAATAACACTCGAATTTTGGGAGATATTTATTGAGTCGCGGTATTTTCTTATCAGTATTTATGAGATTTTACTCTTGAACTTACATTAATATGTTTCCAAATTTAATGTTGCATGGTTTATTGTGATTGTTGGCTTGCCTAGTATTGCGATAGGCGCTATCACGACATGTGAGATTTGGGTCATGACACACTAAAACTAGTATATTATTATAAAAGCATGAACGTTAAAATTCTAAATATTGAACGACTAAAATAACTTCCAAATATTGATTAACTTTTTTGTCCTTTGAAAATTAAAATATAAATAATTTTGTCTAGAATAAAATTGTAATTACATTTAAAACAAAATAGTTTGATTACACATTTACACTAGAACTCTGATTTCTACAAGAACTACGATTTCGAGCTTTAACGTTTGGCCAACTAATTTTTGGGACTTGGAAACCAAATTGATCTCTTCATTAATTTGATTCCCGTGAGAAGTGATATCCCCACAAACTCTTCAAAATGCTCAATATATAGAGACGAAGATTTCTTTCTCATCTTATGCTTCCAGCTTCATGTGTTCTTCATCTCCACACATTAAAGATGGTAGTTTCATCTTTAGGTCATTAAAGTTAACTCTATTTTTATAGTCAATCTCCTTTAACGTGCTTTTGTATGTTTTAGATCTTTAGGAAATAGAGGCAATGCACATACACCAATTAGTTTCTTCTTCTCTTTTTTTTTTTTTTTTCTCATGCATCTAATGCACAGTTTTGCTTGTACATTTTTATTTAGCTGTTTGTAAATTCCCAAAGTATAGGAATATTAGTTTTTAAAAATATTTGCCGTGAAAATAACCGTTATTTTTACTGTCACAACTTCTTAATGCAGATATGCTAGCCGAAAGCATGAGATCAGAGTAGTGAGTATTTTTTTTCATCAATTAGTGGGTACTTACATATGACAATTATGGTAAATTTTATATTTTAGATTATTATATGGTGTTATTTTAGTATACATTATGTTGGTTGTTGATATGTATGCCTTTTTTTTTGGAGAAAATGATCAACATGGTCCTTAATGTATAGGAGTTGGACTATTTTGCTCCTTATTGTATACCCCTTAATCGATCAGGTCCTTAATATATGTAAAAAGGATTATTTTAGTCCTAAACCCTAAAACTAACAGTTTCACCCAAAAAATCTGTTAAAATTAACAGAGAAGTCACTGGACTTTCTTTTTGGCTTTACCGGTTAAAATTTACTGCAGATTTCTTAAAAGCTCAAAAGCATTTGGAAGTCTTGCAATAATACATCTCATGTAGTTAGGATAATTGCTTGTCTTTTGCCTATCCCCAACGATAAAGCCCAATAAGTTACTCAATGAACTTGAGCAGTAAATCAATTCGTAGGATTTTCTTACCTCGTAAAGCATTTTCTTTTACAAAGAGTGAGAGAGAGATATTTGAGTAAACTAATGTGCTTTTCTTCTTCCTCAAAATGGAGGCTTTTGTTTGGATATGTCATATTTGCAATCAATTATTAAGCAAGAAAGGATACTCAAGTAAGCTATTATGTATTTAACTTTAAGATTTTAGAGGAAAATAATTTTCAGAAACAAAAAGGAAATGGGGGATGATTATTCCAACAATATGTGGCATAAGACACCTCCCAAGATGACCTATTTGTTTTTTTCTCTTGATTCACTCTCCAGTATTGCTATTATCTTCTCATCCAGTGGCCGCCTCTGTTTTCCAGCTTATCTTTGCAGCTGCCTTTGCTACCATTGTGGTGGGCGGAGGCATTGTTCAGGCCATTGAACCACTATTGTAGTGAGGATCACGGTGTTGATGCTCTGAGTTTTCTTCAGGAAACGCCTTTTCTTGCTAAGGGCCGAGAGGAGAATGAAGTAATCATTGAAGGCAGGCGGCAGTTAAGCACCTGATATTTCTATGTAAATTTTAAAGATTTTTTTTGTGAAACCGTTAGTTTTTAGGGTTTATGACTGTCAAGACCCCAGATGTCGTGATGACGCTTAGTCCCTAACACTAGGTAAGGCTAACATTCATGGAGTAGTGACTGAAGCAATAATTTAAAGTCTTAAAACTTCAACAACTACATAAAATAAAATCTGCAACTCAACATGTACAATTCTCAAAACCTGGCAAAATATAAGTCACAAGCTTTAAGTAATAGTACTAAATAATCCTATACATCAATGTCTATAAAAGGCTAATGAAATAAGGAAATCAAGGTAGGAGGGGACTTCGAGGCCTGCGGACACTGGCAGGTATACCTTGAAGTCTCCACGCTCGGACTCAAATCACTCATGCATGGACTGGTAGGAGGTACCTGGATCTACACAAAAAGATGTGCAGAAGCGTAGCATGAGTACACTACAATGGTATTCAGTAAGTGCCAAGCCTAACATCGGTAGAGTAGTGACGAGGTCAGGTCAAGGTTCTAATGGAATAAAAAAAGACTGAACAAATGTAAGGCAATGTAATATGACAGTAATGAAATTGAAACAACAAATAACATATCAAGGTTAGCTACCAGAATTAAAGCAAATAGTGCAACACGGAGAAAGACAATAATACGCTAAGGAAACAACAACGAAAGACAAGTGCAAAAATGGAAAATTCCAACAAGAGTTACCGAGGTACCACCTCATAGTCTCGAATCACAAGAATAAAACTCAATCTTTCCTTATATCACCGCTGGAGTCTTTACATTTTTAGTTTTGAAAATTATTTTTTCGAAATAGCATCCCGCATTTTAGTCCACCTTATCACACCGGATGACTTCTAGCAGTTCCCCTACTAGCCACGCGTATCAAGCCCACCTTATTTCATCGCATGTGTTTCAACCCCAAAATATTATACCACCGCATGCGTATCAATATCACAATGTATCACAAATTGTATCTCAAGTGTCCAATATCACAACTTGTTAGAGAACTAAGTAATAACAGTATTTTCATAGTAAAGAGCCCATGACACCAACCACAATTTATACAAGAGTCTCAGCAATAACAACCGAAATGAACAACTCAACAGAATGGTATTTCATAACTTAACACCTTGCCTCAATGTGAATCATGACCTTTATATTTCAATACCAATTTCAACAACCAGATATTCCACGATTTAACAACTTCAAGTAAAGAGTTCAATGATCAAATAATGAATACGGGATAAAGGAAACAATAACTTCAATTAAACATGTAAGGCAATTAGCATGTAAGAGAATAAGACAGGTAGACATGTGAAAATATACTAGAAATGATGACTATAACATGTTAAGGTAACTAAATTACGACATGAAAAGAATCTACATAGATAAAACTGGTAATTTCCACATTTAGACCGTGTATACACTCGTTACCTTGCGTACACGTCTTTCACATATCACAATTATCACAACCAACACAAATCCTAAGGGGTAATTCCCCCACACAAGGTTAGGCAAGTCACTTACCCCGAAACATGCTAACTCAATCCACTAAAAGGCCTTTCCCTCGATTATCTAACTCTGTATGGCTCGAATCTAGGCAAAACAACTTCATACTATAAAATATAAACTATAGGAAACTAATTCAAACAATGAAATTACAATATTTACCAAGAATTAAAAAATCAACCCAAAAGTCAACTCGGACCTGTGCCTCGCAACCCGATCAAATTACAAAATTCGAACACTCATTCGATAACGAGTCCAACCATACAAGAATTACTCAAATCCGACCTGAAATCGTCTTTCAAATCCTCGAATTTTAGCCTAAGAAGTTTCACAAATGTTTTCCAAATTTCCAACTCCAAAATACTAATTTGATAATGAAAACAATAATAGATTCGTGTAATTTAACCAAAATCGAGTTACGAAATCTTACCCCAATGATCTCTCTGAAAATCTTCCAAAAATTCGCCTCACACCGAGCTCTCTAAGTCCAAAAATGGATTATGAATCAAACACTTGAAATTTCTCATTTTCTGCCTAGCGAATCCGCTTCTGCGAGCCAGGGGTCGCACCTGCGAAAAAATCATTGCCGGTGCGAATTCCACTTAAATCCAGGAGTTCAGCTGATGTAGAGAAGGAGACCTCACCCGCGGTCCTGCCCAAAGCCCCCTCCTCCAATTTTGCTTCAGCGAAAGAAATGGCCGCGCCTGCAGAGGCGCACCTGCGCCCAGGTTTCTGCACCTGCGAGCCCAGCCCTGGGTTTCTGCACCTCACTTTTGGCACTCGCGATTCCGCACCTGTGGTCAATCCCTCCACAGGTGCAATAACACCAGCAGGCTTGGGACTTCAGCAATGAAGCTAAGTCCATAATTGGTCCGAATTCAATCCGAACCACACCCGGGGCCCCCTCGGGACCCCGTTCGAATATACCAACAAGTCTCAAAACACATAATGGACCTACTCGAGGCCAAAATCACATAAAACAACATCGATTCTATGAATCGTAACACAAATTCAAGCCTATGCAACTATGAACTTCCGAATTCCGAAACCAATGCCGATTCATACCAAAACAACTCCAATTGACTTCAAATTCAGCACACAAGTCATAAATGACATTACAGACCTATTCCAACTTTCGGAATTAGGATCCGACCCCCATATCAATAAATTCAACTCCCGGTCAAACTTTCCAACCTTCCAAACCTGCAACTTTCCAACTTTAGCCAATTCTCGTCGAAATGACCTGCAGACCTCCAAATCAATATCCGGACATGCTCCTAAGTCCCAAATCACCCTACGGAGCTATTGGAACTGTCAAAACTCCATTTTTGAGTCGTCTACACAAAAGTCAAAGTACGGTCAACTCTTTCAACTTAAACCTCCAACTTAGGGACTATGTATCCCATTTCACTCAGGAATGCACCCGAAACCAAAACCAAACACCCCCGCACGTCACATAATCACTATATAGCACAGAGGAGGAAATAAATAGGTGATCGAGGCTGAAACTCAAAACAACCGGCCGGGCCGTTACATCCTCCCCCTCTTAAAACAAACGTTGTCCTCGAACGAGTATAGAGACATACCTGAAGTGGTGAAAAGATGAGGATAACGGCTACGAATATCATGCTCGGTCTCCCAAGTCGTCTCCTCGACTGGCTGACCCCTCTACTGAACCTTTACTGAAGCAATGTTCTTTGACCTCAACTTTTGAACCTGCCTGTCCAAAATGGCCACCGGCTCCTCAACATAAGATAAATGCTTGTCCAACTGGACTGAGTTGAAGTCTAACATATGAGAAGGATCGCCGTGATACTTTTGGAGCATAGAAACATGGAATACTGGATGAAATGCAACTAGACTAGGTGGCAGTGCAAGCTTGTAGGCCACCTCTCCAATCCTCTCAAGAATCTCAAAAAGGTCCGATATACCTAGGGCTCAACTTGCCCTTCTTCCTGAACCTCATAACACCCTTCATAGGCGAAACTCAGAGCAAGTCTCGCTCCCCAACAATGAATGCAACGTCGTGAACCTTCCGATCCGCATAACTCTTCTGTGTAGATTGGGCTGTGCGAAGCCAATCTTGAATCAATTTAACCTTTTCCAAAGCATCCTGATCCAAGTCTATACCCAATATCCTAGCCTCACCCGGCTCAAACTAACCCATCGGAGACCGACACCGCCTCCCATACAAATCCTCATACGGAGCCATCTGAATGCTTGACTGATAGCTGTTGTTGTAGGCAAACTCCGCAAGCGGCAAGAACTGATCCCAAGAACCCCCAAACTCCATCACACACGCATGCAACATATCCTCCAATATTTGAATAGTGTGCTCGGACTATCCATCCATCTGAGGGTGAAATACTATACTCAACTCAACCCACGTGCTTAACTTAAGCTGTACGGCCCTCCTGAACCACGATGTAAACTGCGTACCCCGGTCAGAGATGATTGACACCGGCACGCCATGAAGTCTGACAATCTCGCGAAAATAAACCTGAGCCAGCTGCTTTGAAGAATAAGTAGTCACCACTGGAATGAAATGAGCTGACTTGGTCAACCTATCCACAATTACCCAAACTACATCGAACTTCCTCTGAGTCTGTGGGAGCCCAACAACAAAATCCATAGTAATTCGCTCTCACTTCCGCTCTGGAATATCTAGCCTCCGAAGCAATCCACCTAGCCGCTGATGCTCATACTTCACCTCCTAACCATTTAGGCACCAAGCTACATACTCCACTATGTCCTTCTTCATTCTCCTCCACCAATAGTGCTGCCTCAAGTCCTGATACATGCGCATGGAACCATCCTTCTTCTTTAAAAACAGGACCGGAGCACCCCAATATGATACACTGGGCCGAATGAAACCCTTATCAAGCAACTCCTATAATTGCTCCTTTAACTCCTTTAACTCATTCAACTCTGCTAGGGCCATACGATATGGTGGAATAGAAATGGGTTGAATGCCTGGTAAAAAATTAATACCAAAATTGATATCCCTGTGGGGCGGCATGCCCGGAATATTCGCCAGAAATATATCTGGATAATCCCTCACTACGGGAACTGACTCAACGGTAGGAGTATCAACACTGACATCTCTCGCATAAGCTAGATACGCATTACATCACTTTCCAACCATCTACTGTGCCTTAAGGGAAGACACCACCCTGCTAGGAACATAATCTGAAGTACCTTTCCACTCCAACCACGGCAAACCTGGCATAGCCAATGTCACTATCTTGGCATGACAATCAAGGATAGCATTATAGGGAGACAACCAATACATGCCCAAAATAACATCAAAATCTATCATATTGAGCAACAATAGATCGGCTCTGGTCTCAAAACCATGAAGAACAACTAAACACGACCGATACACACAGTCAACAATAATGGAGTCTCCCACAGGCGTGGACACATAGAAAGGGGAACTCAAAAAATCACCGGATATACCCAAATACAGAGCAAAATAAGACAATACATAGGAATAAGTAGAGCTTGAATCAAATAAGATTGATGCATCTGTATGACAAACAAGAACAATACCTGTGATAACTGAGTTGGATGCAATCGCCTCCGTCCTCCAGGAAGAGCATAATATCTGGCCTGGCCTCCCCTTCTGGGGCGACCTCTACCTGCCCGACCTCTACCTCTAGTTGGTTGTGCAGGTGGAGTGGCAACTGGTGCGGTAACCACGGCCTGAGAAACTTGAGGGCCCTATTGAATACGTGGGGCCTGAGTAGTCTGTGGAGGTGCACCCCTCCTAAGCCTTGGGCAATCCCTCACCATATGAAGAGTGTCACCATACTCAAAATAATCTCTCAGATGACGTGGCTTCTGAGACTGACTCGGGCCTGGTCGGCTAGACTGATGACTGAAAACACCCTGTGCAGGAGGTGCACAAGATAGTGGCGGTGCATAATGGGCAACCTGGGGCCTAGGAGTGGCCGAAATACGGCTGGAAGCTAGAAGTGCTGAATGAACAGGGGCTCACATAGCCCCTACCATGACGAGTTGCAATTGGGGCATGAGCACCACTGTATGTGCCAGAATCTCGAGGCCTCTTGGCCTCCCTCTCCTCTCTCTCCCGAGCCTACATATCTTCTAATCTCCTAGCGATCTCCATTACCTGCTGGTAAAGGATGTCCTTTTCCAACTCTCGAGCCATGCTGAATCTGATACCGGGGTTGAGCACCTCGATATCGACGAACTCGCTCTCTGACAGTAGCAACCAAGGCTGGTGCATGCCTGGACAAACCACTGAACCGGACTGCATACTCCCATATGGTCATAGGACCCTGGCACAACTTCTCAAACTCTGTGCCCCATGCATCCCTACGACTCTGATGAACAAACTCCCTTGTAAACATCTGTGAGAACTCAGCCCAAGTGAGTGAAGCTGCCTGGGCCGAACTACTCAACTCATACACTCGCTACCACTGATAAGCCGCTCCCTTAAGCTGGAACGTAGTGAAAGTAACCCCACTCGACTCCATAGTACCCATAGTGCGGAGGATATGGTGGCACTCCTCAAGAAAAACCTAGGCATACCCTGAAGCCAAACTGCTGAAAGTAGGAGGGTGGTACTTCTTGTATCTCTCGAGCCTGAGCTGCTCCCCCTTAGAAGTTGCTGCCCTAACCTCGGGCTGAACTAGGGCGACCGGCTGCACTGGTATGACCTTTTGGACCTGTTCAACCTGGACCCACTACTCTAGGTTGTGGGCGGCGGGAGTCTGTGCTACTCTCCTGGTCTGAGATATGGCAGGAGCAAGTGGAATCAACCCCACCTGAGCCAAAGTGCCGAACATGCTTAGAAACTGGGTGAGAGTCTCCTAAAGGGCAGGGGTAGTAACAGACATCTTAGGTGCCTGCTCTCCAACTAGAGCTACTGGTGGCTCCTCTATAGCAGCTCGGGCCGGTGCTCTGGTTGCAACACGTGCCCGTCCTCGGCCTCCGCCCCGGCCCCAGCCCCTACCTCTCGCAGCTCTAGCAGGGGGCGCGGGTGTCCGATCATCAGATCCAGCTGTGCGTGTCCTCACCATCTGTGAGAGAATAGAAAGACAGAGATTTAGAATTTCAAAGTCAACAAATTCGCATGATGAGGAATCAAAAAATTTAAACTTTTCCTAACAGTTCCATAGCCTCCCGAAGATAAGAACAGACGTCTCCGTACCGATCCGCGAGACTCTACAAAACTTGCTTGTGACTCATAACACCTATGAACCTAGAGCTCTGATAGCAACTTGTCACGACCCCAATTTCCCTCCGTAGGATGTCGTAATGGCACCTAATGTCTAAGACTAGGTGAGCCTAACATTCATGCAGAAGTAAATGAAGCAATAATTTAAAGTCTCAAAACTTTAACAACTATATAAAATAAAATCTGCAAATCAACATGTACAACTCCCAAAATCCGACAAAATATAAGTCACAAAATCTAAGTAATAGTACTGAATAATGTTATACATCAATGTCTATAAAAGGGTAATGAAATAAGGAAAGCACGGTAGAAGGGGACTCAGAGGCCTGCGGACGCTGGCGGGTATACCTTGAAGTCTCCACACTCGCACTCAAATCACTGATGTCTGGACTGGTAGGAGGTACCTGGATCTACACAAAAAGATGTACAGAAGTGTAGCATGATTACACCACAATGGTATCCGGTAAGTGCCAAGCCTAATCTCGATAGAGTAGTGACGAGGTCAGGTCAAGGCCCTTCTGGAATAAATGAAAGACTGAACAAATATAAGGTAGTGTAATAATGACAGTAATGAAATTGAAACAACAATAGCATATCAAGTTAGCTACACGGGACTAAAGCAAATTTTGCAACATGGAGAAAGACAATTAATAATATGCTATGGAAATAACAATCACAGACAAGTGCAAAAACGGAGAAATGCCAAGAAGAGTCACTATCGAGGTACCGCCTCGTAGTCTCAAATCATAAGAATAAATCACAATATTTTCTTATATCACCGCAACATTTACATTTAGTTTTGAAAACCATTTTCCCAAAATAGCTTCCCGCATTTTAGCCTACCTTATCACACCGCATGACTTCTATATTTCTCCTACTAGCCATGCGTATCAAGCCCACCTTATCTTACCACATGCGTTTCAACCCCAAAATATTGTACCACCGCATGCGTATCAATATCACAACGCATCACAAATCGTACCTCAAGTGACCAATATCACAACTTGCCAGAGAAGCAAGCAATAACAGTCTTTTCACAGTAAAGAGCCCATGGCTCAGCCACAATGTACACAAGAGTCTCAACAATAACAACCGGAATGAACAACTCAGCAGAATGGTATTTCACAACTTAAGACCTTGCCTCAATGTGAATCACAACCTTTATATTTCAATACCAATTTCAACAACAAGACATTCCACGATTTTACAACTTCAAGTAAAGAGTTCAACGATCAAATAGTGAATACGGGATAAAGGAAACAATAACTTCAATTAAACATGCAGGGAAATTAGCATGTAAGAGAACAAGACAAGTTGACTTGTGAAAATAGACTAGAAATAATGACTATAACTTGTTAAGATAACTCAATTACGGCATGAAATGAATCCACATAGCTAAAACCAATAATTTCCACATTTAGCCTGTATACACACTCATCACCTTGCGTACACGGCTTTCACATATCACAATTGTCACAAACAACACAATCCTAAGGAGTAATTCCCCCACACAAGGTTAGGCAAGTCACATACCCCAAAACATGCTAACTCAATCCACTAGAAGGTCTTTTCCTCGATTATCCAACTCCGAATGGCTCAAATCTAGCCAACAACTTCATACTATAAAAATAAACTATAGGAAACTAATTCAAACAATGAAATTACGATCTTCGCAAAGAATTAAAAAGTCAGCCCAAAAAGTCAACCTGAGCCCATGCCTCAGAACCCCACCGAATTACAAAATCCGAACACTCATTCGATAACGAGTCAAACCATTCAAGAATTACTCAAATCCGACATCGAATCGCCTTTCAAACTGTCAAATTTTAGCATAAGAAGTTTCACAAATATTTCCCAAATTTCAAACTCCAAACCACTAATTCGATGATGAAAACAACAATAGATTCGTGTAATTTAACCAAAATAGAGTTAGGAATTCTCTCCCCAATGATCTCTCTAAAAATCTCCTGAAATTCACCTCACATCAAGCTCTCTAAGTCCAAAAATGGATTATGAATCAAACCCTCAAATTTTCCCATTTTCTGCCCAGCGAATCCGCTTCTGCGAGCCTGGGGTCGCACCTGCGAAAAAACCATCGCAGGTGCGGATTCCATTTAAATCCAGGAGTTCCGCTTCTACAGACCATGGCTCGCTCCTGCGAGCCCGCTTCTGCGGAGAAGGAGACCGCACCTGCGATCCTGTCCAAAGCCCCTCCTCTAATTCCGCTATTGTGGAAGAAATGGTCGCGCCTGCGGAGGCGCACCTGCGCCAAGGTGTCCGCACCTACGAGCCCAGCCCTGGGATCTCCTTTTCGCTTCTGCGCCTCACCTTCCGCACCCGTGATTCTGCACCTGTGGTCAATCCCTCCGAAAGTGCGATGACACCAGCAGACATGTGACTTCAGTAATGAAGCTAAGTCCAAAATTAGTCCGAATACAATCCGAAGTGCAACAGCCCCCCTCCCCCGGACCCCGTCCGAATGTACCAACGAGTCCTAAAATACATAACGGACCTACTTGAGGCCAAAAGTCACGTAAAACAACATCAAATTCTACGAGTCGCAACCCCCTATGCAACTATGAACTTTCGAATTCCGAAACCAATGCCGATTCATACCAAGGCAACTCCGTTTGACTTCAAATTTTGCACGCAAGTCATAAATAACATTATGGACATATTCCAACTTCCGAAATTGGGATCTGATCCCGATATCAATAAAGTTAACTCCCCGTCAAACTTTTCAACCTTCCAAACCTTCAACTTTCTAACTTTCGCCAATTCTCACCGAAACAACCTACGGACCTCCAAATAAATATCTGGACACGCTCCTAGGTCAAAGATCACCATACGCAGCTATTGGAACCGTCAAAACTCTATTCCAGAGTCGTCTATACAAAAGTCAAACTACGGTCAACTCTTTCAACTTAAAGCTCCAACTTAGGGACTATGTGTCCCATTTCAATCCGGAACTCACCCGAAACCAAAATCAAACACCCCTGACAAGTCACGTAATCACAATATAGCATAGAGGAGGCAATAAATAGGGGATCGGGGCTGAACACTCAAAATGACCGGCGGGTCGTTACAATTACTAAAATGATCTCCTTTTACATATATGAAGGATCATATCGGATATGGGATATACAGTAAGGACCAAAATAGTCCAAACCCTATACATTAAGGACCATTCTGATCATTTCCTCCCTTTCTTTGTACTATTTTTTGTGGATGTAATTTAGTTAATGATGTTGATGGAGATTTAATTTTTGAATATAAGGTAGGAATTAAATTTCTAATCAATGTTACTTCTTACATTATATATCCTTATAAGCTGTTGAGAAACTTCTTGTCCAATCACTATATGAAAATTGTATATAAATGTAAGTACGTCATGAATGAATACTTTCATTGTGAAAGAAAATAAGGAAGCCTTGTGAAATTTTACTAACACCATTTTTGTTTTGGGATTTACCATATTTATTCGGTGGGTCATAAATAACTATAGTTGCTAGCCAAATATATAAAAAATATTCACTAAGTATGTATATTAAATATTAATATACAAAAAATATATATTTGCAGGCTATTATTTTTCGAACGGCTATATTGTATAGACTCTTTTTGTTTGAAGCGACACATTCAAATTCTGTAAATATTTAATAGCATATGAAGTCGTACTTATATTGTACCATCTTAAAAATTGAGTACTCAATGCCAAAAAAAGAGAGGAGAAAGCTTTGTCTAGAAAAAAAAATCCAAAACAAAATTTGAAGATCACGCAGAAGCAAATAAATCCTCCTTGAATTTACACATTTATAAATTATGGGGGGTCACGATCCAAAATTCAACTAGTCGTGATGGCATCTAACCCAACCCTCTAGGAAAGCCACTTAACAACTATCCAAATAATGAGATTTATTTAAAGAAGAAATGATATTACAACTGCTTTTATATAAGAATTTCACAAGGACTGGTAGTACAAATCATGAGCTTCTAAGATTTAGATTTTTTAAGACTGAATTAAAATAATTACAATATCTGCTTGAAGTAAAGGAACAAAATTCAAATCTAATGCTACCAAAGACAAGTGATAGCCGTAACTGGAACGCAGGTACATCTTCAGATCCAGCTCCCGCTGTACGCAGCAACATCAGCATCCAACATCTGCACGCACGGTGCAAAAGTATAGTATGAGTACAACCGACCCATGTACTCAATAAGTAACAAACCTAACCTTAGGTTGAAAGTAGTGACAAGCTGGAACAAAGGTCGGAGTCCAATACCAATATCCAATAACAGTTCATAATAACATAATAAAAGTGCTGAAAGAAACAACTCAGAGATAAAATGATCAGCTCGTTCACATTTTCGAAAAATGGGCATGTTTTTCAAAGATATTAGTAAAACTAAGTTCTTTTAACCAAATTACCAGAGTTATAAGTAAGCTTGAAAACCGAAAGTTTTCCAATAAATATATCAACTATAACTAAGATGTTTCATTTTTAGGTAGCAGGCGGAAAGTACATCTTTATACCTACATGTGAATATGCATCTCTATGCCTGTATCTCAAGTACGCATGTCAAATGCAATGCATCTCAGTGATGAACTCATGTACTCATACTCTCAGAGTACTTAATCTTACTGTCTCGTATTCTCTCTCACCATGCTCAACACTCAGCACATTCAGTCGCTCAGTACTGTACAGGGCAGATCCAGCCCAAACATAAATAAATTTAGGGCAGATCCAGCCCAGTGCAAATGAATCCAGGGCAGATCCAGCCCAAAAATCCATAGCAACTGCGCCCACTGTGGATGTGCAGACTTCGGAGGGGCCGATCCAGCCCAAGTGCTATAATAAGCCAAATCCTAGCATGAATCAATAAATCCTGCTGCGGCATGCAACCCGATCCCATAAATATCACACGCAATAGACCCTCGACCTCACTCAGTCATCAATATTTTTAGTCTCTCGGGCTCACAAGAATCATGATAATCAGTCCAAACAGTGATGATATGATGTATAAATACAGGACAACAGAGATGGAGATATGATATGGAAATAATAGCTGTGACCGAGTATAAATTTCAAATTAAGCAATTAATTCAACATGTAACACGACCTCTGTGGGTCCCAACAGTACTAGCATGTGGCCTAAGCATGATTTCTAACATGGATCACAGCTCAATTACTCTAGCACATAGAGATTTCACGATTACAGATAAGACTAGGTAGCTACACAGTACCACAGAAACGACCGAGTCATGAATCACGCGGTGCACGCCCATACACCCAACACCTAGCATGTGCGTCACCTCAACACCAAATACATATCACGTATATTGAGGGGTTCATACCCTCAGCACCAAGTTTAGAAGTGTTACTTACCACGAACAAGCCAAATCCAATACTCCAAAAATGCCATCTCGCGTGTACCGACCTCTGAACGGTTCGAAACTAGCCAAAAGCAACTCAAATACATCAAATAAAGCCTAAGGAAACAACTCCAAATGATTAAGGTATAATCTTTACTCAAAAGCACAAAATCAGCCAAAAATTCAAACCTAGGCCCGCGCCTTGAAACACAACAAAACTTATGAAATCCGATAACCTATTAAATTACGAGTCCAATCATACTAGTTTCACTCAAATCCGACTCCAAATCGATGTTCAAAACTCAAAAATTCAGAATATGAAACTTTAGACAAAAACCCCAATTTTCTCTTTAAAATTCACAGTTTTATTACCAAAAACGAAGATAGATTCACAAAATATAATCAAAACTAAGTATGGAACACTAACCCAATCATTGTGATGAAATTTGCCTCCAAAATCGCTCAAATCTGAGCTTCCCAACTCAAAATGTGAATAAAATAGCCAAGCCCTCGATATATAGCTCCTGCCCAGGCATCTTCGCTTTTGCGAACAAATTAGCTACTTCTAAGGCGTCGCTTCTGCGACAGTACATCCGCTTTTGCAGAATCAGCTTAAAACTTGACTCTCACACCTGAGGACAAAATATCCACTTCTGCAACATCGAAGGTGTCCCAAAAGTCCCAAATGACATAAGGAAGCTATTCCAACTCTCGGAATCACAATCCGAATCCGATATCATCAATGTCAACTCCCCGTCATACTTATGAACTTTCCAAACCTTCAAGTTTTTAACTTTCGCCAATTAGCACCGAATCCTTCTAGAAATATTCAAATGCAAATCCGGGCATACACCCAAGTCCAAAATCACCATCCAGACCTAACGGAACCATCAGAACTCCATTCCGGCGTCAAATACACAAAAGTAAAACTTGGTCAACTCTTCCAACTTAAAGCTTCAAACAAGAAATTCATTCTTCCAAATCACTTCCGAATAACCTAAAAACCAAAACCGACGATTCACACAAGTCATAATACATCATACGAAGCTACTCATGCCCTCAAACTACCGAGCGAAGCGCAAATGCTCAAAACGACCGGTCGGATCGTTAAATTCTCCCCCACTTAAACATACGTTGGTCCTCGAACGTGCCAAGAGTTGTTCCAAAGCCGTCAATCATTGTGTAACCTTACCATGCACATACCTGGGGGTGATCCCATGTCACCTTATTCCATATAGGCCCGACAACGCAACATAACTGAAGATCATTACTTCAACCTTAGCCCGTAAACCACAGAATCCCATTTCCAACATCCGGAATTTCCTAAGAGACACAAACCTCACTTCTACATGCTGTATAAGTATGAAAAAGTTGTATCAAGCCATAACCATAACCCAAGACATACCACACAACTCGCATACTTGTAGCAAAATTTTCAATCACAGTAGTTGCTCAAAACAATCCAATACCGGTAATAAACCTCATATCAATCAAAATATCGTTCTAAAACCTTCATACACTGCCGATGATGAAAGAAACACGCAAAAACTCATAACCATTTATCAGATCAACAAGTCATGGAGCTCCCACTCCTTTGACAAGAACTATAGCCAATTTCTAAGCCGACTTCAAATATTATCCTTCCAAATATACCACAATCAAATCCAATAGCACCCATTCTAGGTCCGATGACCCTATCTTATCAAATACAGCCGCCCAACTGACATGCCACACCAATTTAACCTAGAGCCACAACCGTGTAATCCGTGCATCAATACGCAACAATTCAAATGCACCCAAAAATAGGAAATGACTCAGATGAGAGAACCGTCCTGCAACCTCAACAATTACCACCACAACCCAATGCTAGGAACCCATCAAACATAGTAGGACCAAGACACATGAATCTAACACAAAGGATCATATCCTATCATAACCCAGCTACAATTACGTGCCCCATCCAAACACCGATCCATATGAAATACCTGGAGCCCCAATGCTCAAAATCAACAACTGTAGGCAATTCGACACCAAGTACACAAGTGCATAACCATAACCATGGAGAAGCAAACAACATTGTATACCACAGCTTGGAAAGAACATAACCAACGTGCAATCAACCATTCCACACCCCAGTCACCATCTCGCTTGAATCCCGCTATAAGGCCCAAACAGAACTGCACCATGTGTGCATATAACCAACGAAACATAATCCCTCATAGTATGGAAGTGTAATACATAGAACATATCAGATACGAGTAAAATCAATGTTAACCGAATGGCGCATCCCTCAATAATAGCAGTACTGAGTCAACAAATCCGACCCGTTGTAGAATACACATCCTCATTGGGCCTACCAATGGGCCTCAAATCGATTCTGTTCATCCACAAATAGATAAGAAACCCTCCGAAAGTCCAAAACGACCTAAACATGACAGATACTATCATCTGGCTGGCTTGGCCACATTTTCACAGTCCACAACCACGAAACAGTCTATTTCTGAGAACTCCCAGTCTTCAAATCCACAGAACGCACGAGTCACCATATCTGATCCCAACTTCACCGTTGGAACATCTAACACATCTCTCATACACGATCATCCCACAAGAAATACTTCTATAATTCTTTCGTGCCATATAGAAAAATCTGAATATCAGCAGTCGATCAATCAAGAAGCGTCCATAAGTCAAAACTCAGTGCGCTTTCTGAGATGCGCACCCTCATCAGGCAATACCAAGTAGTTATGACACTCATCTAAACATCTAAAATCTCCATGCTATCTAAGAATTTACGATATTCCCTTCAAAACTGACCCGTGATCTGGCACATGCAAATCTCAATCCCACACAACACACCACATCCATCATCCCATCATAGGAAAAGTACAAGAATCTCATAATCAACTATGTGTCACAAGAAAACTACATATTCAATGCCAGGAACTTTCCATTTGATCTCATCCAGGAGAAAATCACAATACGCAACATGTTCCTCACGCCAGTAGGAAATATACAGCTCGAACCGTGGTAGAAATCCTCGGGAGCACTTTGAAATCCATTCGCACACAATCAAGCCGTCAAAACTGAATCTCTCTAACTCAACCAAGCCACATGAGTTGCTAAACCTAAGAGTACTGCCACAAAAAACCTGTAGAGACTCACCACATAATGAGAACCAAAAGAACCGAGCATACTATTACCATATTGATCTAACCTACTACCAAGTTGCCCTATTTCTCCGAGCTCCTTCTGAATTACCCTCAAGTTGACACTTCTCCTTTCCAGAACACCACGATCCTCACTCACAACTCACCATAAAAGATTCTAGCAGAAGACCACACTGCCCTAAGGCCCATAAGCCACTGTATTCCCTCTTAAGCACCCCAAAAGTACCACAACCGAGACACCCACTCTGAAGAGACCTTCTATGAATCCAAAACCGTTTCCTTCACCTTCCTGATACTGAAATGTAGAATCCATTATGATATAGAGATACCGCGAGTCTCAGAACCAACCCAAGCAAATCTCAGATATTAGCTATATACAAGTCTGAGAAATCCTCAAATGCCACATATGAATCTTAAACTCTTTAGAACCTCCTCGAGAGTCATCCACTCTGCTCAATCTCAACTACACCGCCCAACGGGTCAAATGACCTATGCTCAATTAGCATGACCACAGCCCAAAGAAGTAACCCCGCCTTAGCGCAACCGAGCAAATTTTTACACCATGCGCACTACATCCGTCACAAATAACAACTCAAATCATTCCATGATTTCCATATACCCATAAAGTGTAATATAATCTGTATCCAAAAATTTCCTTGCTTAAGTCATCCTGAAAACCAGCTTCTGCAAGTCATAACTGATTCACAGTATACCTCAAACTGAAATCAACACAGCACATAACCATGAAATCAAATCGTAGATAGTAGACTCCCCCATTTGGCTCGAAGCCATAGATCAAAACACTCGATAACTCACAATGCCCATACTCTATTACTGTCATAATCCCTCACCGAAATTCAACTCAATCCTTCATAAGCTCATGTTTACGAACCATCTAATACCCCAAATCCACTGCAGATCTCGCATTCATCCTCGTGATGGTCAGGTCAACTATTACAACCGATCCAAACTCAAATCGCACAACTATAACCCATTGGTAGAAAAGAAAGTCTCTACACAACATCATAAGGATCACTCATCCGTAGATTACCCCGCAGGTTATAACCCACCTACTTAGCCTCAAACTGACATTTCTCTATACCCCTTCACAGCCACAACTACTACGCCATCACTAAATCTTCCTGAGTCTGAACCTATCAACAAGACATGAAAATCTACTTTGTTCCACAATTAAAAAATATGAAAAGATCCTTCAATACACTCATAACTCAAGGTTGTACATCACATCAAGACAAAATTAAGCACCCAATAGTCCTTTTTACATCTCAAGCAAACTCTTCGCGTCACATTCAATCCGCTTGAACACATCCCGCAGTCACATCATACTCATCATATAGCAATCCAACCAATCCTCGAGCTACCAATTCCACTAATAGGGACACTACCGGACATATAAGTACAAAAGCACGTGTTCACGCAACCAAAATCCCCGTGCTCAAGCTACAGTCAAAGCCCAGCCTCAAGTCCTCCAGACTGGCCCATCTTCAGCATACAAAAACCACATCTCGCACCTCATCCATGCAATCACAAGCCGTCGATGTACAAGTGATACCGAGCGCTCACAAGCACATACGAATGCGTGGAAGGAATTTAAAGAGTTACACTTCAAGTTGAATCAATACCGCAAGATAAGGAAGGCAAGATGAAAATTTATCCTAAATGCCCTGTAGCCTCTCGAAGATAGGTATGGACGTCATCATACCGATCCGCAAAACTTGACTAGATATTGCTCATGACTTGTAGAACCTATGAACCTAGGGCTCTGATACCAACTTTTCACGACCCAAAATCCAACTAGTCGTGATGGCACCTAACCTAACCCGCTAAGTAAGCAACTTAACAACTATCCAATTTAATGAGATTTATTTAGAAGAAATGATAATACAACTGCTTTTATACAAGAATTTTCTGAGGACTGGTAATACAAATTATGAGCTTCTAAGATTTAGATTTTCCAAGATTGAATTGAAATAATGGCAACATTGGTTTGAAACATAAAGGAATAGAATTCAAATATAATGCTACCAAGGACAAGTGATAGTCATAACTAGAACGCAGGTACATCTTCAGATCCAGCTCCCGCCGTACGCAAAAACATCAGCATCCAACATCTGCATGCAAGGTGCAGAAGTATAGTATGAGTGCAACCGACCCCATATACTCAATAAGTAACAAACCTAACCTTAGGTTAAAAGTAGTGACGAGCTGGAACAAAGGTCGGAGTCGAAAACATATATCTAACAACAGTTCATAATAACATAATAAAAGTGCTGAAAGAAAAAACTCAGAGATAAAATGCTCAGCTCGTTCACAGCTCCAGAAAATAGGCATGGTTTTTAAAGATGTCAGAAAAACTCAATTCTTTTCACCAAATCACTAGAGATATGAGTATGTCTAAAAACCATAATTTTTCCCAAAAAATCTTTCAACAATACTTAAGATGTTTCATTTTCAGGAAGCAGGAGGAAAGTATATCTCTATACCTACATGTCAATATGCAAGCGAAATCATGAATGTCACCAAAACCAGGTGGCATGAGGATATGCATCTCTATGCCTGTATCTCAAGTACGCATCTCACTTGCAATGCATCTCATTGATGAACTCATGTACTCATACTCTCAGAGTACTCAATCTTGCTGTCTCGTATTCTCTCTCACCATGCTCAACACTCAGCACATTCAGTCGCTCAGTACTGTACAGGGCAGATCCAGCCCAAACATAAATAAATTCAGGGCAGATCCAGCCCAGTGCAAATGAATCCAGGGCAGATCCAGCCCAAAAATCCATAGCAACTGCGCCCACTGTGGATGTGCAGACTTCGGAGGGGCCGATCCAGCCCAAGCGCTAAAATAAGCCAAATCCTGGCATGAAACAATAAAGCCTGTTGCGGCGTGCAACCCGATCCCATAAATATCACTCACAACAGGCCCTCGGCCTCACCCAGTCATCAATCTCTCCAGTCTCACGGGCTCACAAGAATCAAGATAATCAGCCAAACAGTGATGATATGATGTATAAATAAAGAACAAAGACTGAGATATGATATACAAATAATAGTTGTGACCGAGTATAAATTTCAAATTAAGCAATTAATTCAACATGTAACACGACCTCTGTGGGTCCCAACAGTACTAGCATGTGGCCTAAGCATGATTTCTAACATGGATCACAGCTCAATTACTCTAGCACATAGAGATTTCACGATTACAGATAAGACTAGGTAGCTACACAGTACCACAGAAACGACCGAGTCATGAATCACGCGGTGCACGCCCATACACCCAACACCTAACATGTGTGTCACCTCACACCAAACACATATTATGTATATTCAGGGGTTCATACCCTCAGCACCAAGTTTAGATGTGTTATTTACCTCGAACAAGCCAAATCCAATATTCCAAAAATGCCATCTCGCGCATACTGACCTCCAAACGGCTCGAAACTAGCCAAAAGTAACTCAAATACATCAAATAAAGCCTAAGTAAATAATTGCAAATGATAAAGGCCGAATCTTTACTCAAAATCCCAAAGTCAGCCAAAAAGTCAAACTCGGGCCCGCGCCTCGAAAACCGTCAAAACTTATAAAATCCGATAACCCATTAAATTACGAGTCCAACCCTACTAGTTTCACTAAAATCCGACTCCAAATTGATGTTCAAAACTCAAAAATTCACCATATGAAACATTAGACAAAATCCCCCAATTTTCTCTTTAAAGTTCATTTTCCAATTACCAAAAATGAATATATATTCACGAAATATAATCAAAACCTCCTTGTGATGAAATTTGCCTCCAAAATCGCTCAAATCCGAGCTCCCCAACTCAAAATGTGAATAAAATAGCTAAGCCCTCGATATATAGCTTCTGCCCAAGCATCTTCACTTTTGCGAACAAATTAGCCGCTTCAGCGGCATCGCTTCTGCGACAGTACATCCGCTTGTGCGAAACCAGCTGAAAATTTGACCCTCACACCTGAGGACAAAATATCCGCTTCTGCGACATCGCAAGTGCGAGCCATCATCCGCTCCTACGCAAGACCTCCCTCCTGCACTCCATCCAATCGCATCTGCGCATCCACACATGCGCCTAAATCTCCGCTTCTACAATCTTCCTCACCCATCTTCTTCTCGCTTCTGCAATGAACAACCTACATCTGTGAAATCGCTTCTGCGACCAAGACTCCACAGATGCGGCTACACCAGTACCAGCAAATCTTCAACAATGCAACAAGAGGAAAAATAATCTGAACCACGTCCTTAACTCACCCGAGCCACTTGGGACCCCGTCTAAATATACCAATAAGTCCCATAATATAATACAGACCTACTCGAGGCCTTAATCACATATAACAACATCGAAACGAAGAATCGCACCTCAATTCGAAGTTAAATGAACTTTGAACTTCCAACTTCTAAAACTCGCGCCGAACCTTATCAAATCAATCCGGAATGAACTCAAATTTTGCACACAAGTCCAAATGACATAACGAAGCTATTACAATTCTCGGAACCACAATCCAAACCCGATATCATCAAAGTCAACTCCCGGTCAAACTTTGAACTTTCCAAACCTTCAAGTTTTTAACTTTCACTAATTAG
Source organism: Nicotiana obtusifolia (assembly GCA_002018475.1). NCBI lineage: Eukaryota > Viridiplantae > Streptophyta > Magnoliopsida > Solanales > Solanaceae > Nicotiana > Nicotiana obtusifolia. Next base: position 45,439 of record MCJB01048523.1, read on the forward strand.
CGCTGAATCCTTCTAGATATATTCCAATGCACGTCCGGACATACACCAAAGTCCAAAATTACCATCTGGATCTAATGGAACCATTAAAACTCCGTTCCGGGGTCAAATACACAAAAGTCAAACTTGATCAACTCTTCCAACTTAAAGCTTCAAACATGAAATTCATTCTTCCAAATCACTTCCGAATAACCTGAAAACCAAACCGACGGTTCACACAAGTCATAATACATCATACGGAGCTACTCATGCCCTCAAACTATCGAGCGCAGTGCAAATGTTCAAAACAACCACTTAGGTCGTTACAGGGGTAGTTGTCCCTAATCACATTATTGAAACACTCCTATTTCTTATAGGCATCTTTAGTGTCTTCTCACTATCTAACTTGATTGAGCCGACATTCTTTAATTTAACTATCGAAAAGAAATAAGCATGTACTATTAGATAAAACTATAATACTAAAAACTTCATTTACTAGTATTGAATACTTTAAAATCAGTTACTAATATAAAATATACGATCATAGATTATTATAAATACAAGTTTGATAAAATCATGCTGATCGCATCAAATAAAAATGATTCAACTAGCAAAGTGTCACGACCCAAGCCGGAGGGCCGCAACTGGCACCGGACCCTACTCAACGGGCGCCGGCGTACCCTTCATCTAACTTTCCTTATTATCTATAAGGCTTGTCATATGCATATAATCTCGAATAATAATTATAATGATACGAACGTACTTATATACATAATATAGCCAACAAGGCTGCAATGCAAAACCATAAAACAAAATACATACGTTTGCCGACAAGGCAATTCAACTGTACATAAGTCAACCCATCACTTTTCTATGCATAAATTGACACTTGTCTATGAGCCTCTACAAAAAAAACGTACATAATGCAACCTACGTCGGAACAGGGCCCCGACGTGCCCATAATGCCTACAACAAAATGCATACCAAGACTGTGGCAAGTCCGAAGGATGGATCTCGCCAATATCTGCTGAATTGGGTAGCCTACTATGGTGGGGAAGCCTCGTCTATCTGTCTGCCTGGACCTGCATCACGACATGCACCGTCCACAATAAAGGACGTCAGTACGGATAATGTACTGAGTATGTAAGACAGGAAACATAATGCAAGAACAATGATAAGCATCAGGGTAAGAGACATACAACCTGTACCATCTGAATGCCTCTGAGGGCGACTAACCATGTCATGCTTGACATGCATATGCATATACATATATTTATATCCTTTTGAAAATCATCATATACATATATACGCCTCTGTGGGCCATCATCATCTCATACATATGCCTCTGTGGGCCTCCTCATCATCATACCCAACTGATCAGTGGTTGCACAATAGGTGCCATACCCGGCCGACTATAGCGCGGCTCGGTAGAGTAACATAGCTGTCGACTATAGCGCGACTAAGTAGAGTAAAACAAATACATATGTATAGTTGCACAATAGGTGCCATACCCGGCCGACTATAGCGCGGCTCGGTAGAGTAAAATAGATAATGCATGCTGGACTCATAAGAGTCATACTACCATGGTGAAATAATAACATATCAATCCTCCCATAAGA
>MCJB01048524.1:0-18552 GCA_002018475.1 Nicotiana obtusifolia
ACAATAAGAGTTTAGTTCTATTGGTCCTAAACGATGCAGAGGTGTATAAGGGCGGTTAACAAGTATTAGAGGACAAACGAGTTAAGGATGTTGTAACTCGCATTTTTGGGAAAACCGAGAGGTGTTTAACATTACCAATATGTCATGTTTTAAGGTATTTGAATGATATGATATCCGTTTCATAAGTCTTGAAGTCAAACGAGTTATGAAACAAAAGTCGACAAAAGTTGTCGCAACTTAGGTTCACAATTTTACTTAAACGATAGGTAAAATGTTTCTGAAATTTTCTCCCAATTTACAAGGAATTACGGGGTAATCTACCTATCAAATTAAAGTTCTATGAGTCTAGTTTCCAATGCTTCAAACCGTTTGTCAATACGATCTCGTAGTATTGAGATAATTGCATTTCCGTAGAACTGCGCAGGCTGGTAGGTGACAAGTAGATGCATCACCTACTTGCCAAAATTAAGGGCTAAAAGTTAAAAGCCCCAAGTCGGTTAAGAGAGGGCTTTTAAAAGCTTCTAAATCCTGATAATTCACCATCATTTCACAGCTTCAAAACCTAAAAGAACCCCTGCAACCCCTACCCAAAATAATACCACACAAACCCTAATTGATTTTCCCCTCTTTCAAGTTCTAGTTGAAGGTAAACCCTAGAGTTTGAGGAACCAAAGCAAGGGCTGAGTTATCTAACAAGCAAGGTGAGTTTACTGCTCTATTTAGTACATGTTTTCTACTGTTAAGTCTTGATAAGTCGTTCTATGTGTGTAAGAACTCACGGGACGGTGATCGGAAGCCGTGAGTTCGAGTTATTCACTTGTAGCGGACTGATTTGTGAACTGTTTTGTGTTGCTGTAAAGCTGCGTGTTTCACTACTTATTTGTGGAGTTTTGGGTTGTGGCCGGATAGTTGTTCATACCATTTCCGGATCGTTTGACACGACTATAGTGGCCATTGTACGTATGAAGTGATTGGTTTGTGTGTGGACTATTTTGGGAGGTTCAATATGATTCATATTGATGTTGTTTTGCTGTTTTGTGACTGTTTGGACTTGTGTGAAGTCATATATATAGGGGAGGTGCTGTCCGTTTTATTGCAAAATAGGTTACAGTCGATACATAGTAGTTGCGACGCCTGAACGATAACGCTAGTGTCCTTTCTCTTATTGTAGACTAAGAAGTCGTGGAAGTTTCATAGCTTGAGATTGGGAAGTATTGCAAGGTATGTGAGACTATCCTTTTCCTTCTTTTGCACGACTCTAACTATACACAATGCAATGAACGAACCCCAAAGATACTCTACTCTTAGAAGGTAGCAGTACGTATATTGTTTCCCCTCTTATGGGAGGATTGATATGTTATTATTTCACCATGGTAGTATGACTCTTATGAGTCCAGCATGCATTATCTATTTTACTCTACCGAGCCGCGCTATAGTCGGCCGGGTATGGCACCTATTGTGCAACTATACATATGTGTATGTTTTACTCTACTTAGTCGCGCTATAGTCGATACCTATGTTACTCTACCGAGCCGCGCTATAGTCGGCCGGGTATGGCACCTATTGTGCAACCACTGATCAGTTGGGTATGATGATGAGGAGGCCCACAGAGGCATATGTATGAGATGATGATGGCCCACAGAGGCATATATATGTATATGATGATTTTCAAAAGGATATAAATATATGTATATGCATATGCATGTCAGGCATGACATGGTTAGTCGCCCTCAGAGGCATTCAGATGGTACAGGTTGTATGTCTTTTACCCTGATGCTTATTATTGTTCTTGCATTATGTTTCCTGTCTTACATACTCAGTACATTATCCGTACTGACGTCCTTTATTGTGGACGCTGCATGTCGTGCTGCAGGTCCAGGCAGACAGATAGACGAGGCTTCCCCACCACAGTAGGCTACCTAGTTCAGCAGATATTGGCGAGATCCATCCTTCGGACTTGCCACAGTCTTGGTATGCATTTTGTTGTAGGCATTATGGGCACGTCGTGGCCCTGTTCCGACGTAGGTTGCATTATGTACGTTTTTGTAGAGGCTCATAGACAAGTGTCAATTTATGCATATGACAAGCCTTATAGATAATAAGGAAAGTTAGATGAAGGGTACGCCGGCGCCCGTAGGGTAGGGTCCGGTGCCAGTCGCGGCCCTCCAGCTTGGGTCGTGACAGTTTAGATGGTCCAATGATTGCAAGGCGAGCTTCCAGAAGCTCAAGACCGCATTGACTACAACACCAGTGTTGGTTTTGCCCCTTTGTTTGGGGATGTACATTGTGTATTGCAACACTTCACGCGTTGGTTTGGGTTTTGCATAGATGCAGGAGTGGCAAGTAATTTCATATCGTTCACGTTACCCAAAACCCCACGAGAGGAATTATCCTGTGCATAATTTTGAGTTGGCCGCAATAGTTCATGCCCTATGATCTGGAGGCATTATCTTTATGGTTGTCATGCGAGGTTTACATCGATCAGCACAGCGATCAGCATTTGCTTAAGCAGATGGACCTTAATCTGAGGCAACGCATGTGACTTGAGTTAATGAGGGACAATGATATTACCATCCTTTATCATCGGGGAAAGGCGAATGTGGTTGTAGATGCCTTGAGCAGAAAGGTCGAGAGTATGGGTAGTTTGGAATTCATTTCAGCAAAGGAGATGACATTGGCTTTTGACATTCAGTTCTTAGCTAACCAACTTGTGAGGTTGGATATTTCAAAGCCTAGTCTAGTTCTTGCATGTGTCATGGCTTAGTCTTCTTTATTCGAGCGGATAAAGTCTCGTCTGTAAGATGATCTGCGCTTGCTAGTTCTTAGAGAGACGATACTATGGGGTGATGCCAAGGAGGTCACTATCAGTGATGATGGTGTTCTGCGACTCCGAGTTCGCCTATAGCTTCCTAATGTTGATGTCCTGAGGGAGACTATTCTAGAGGTGGCACACAGTTTGCATTATTCTATGCATCCAGGTTCCACGAAGATGTATCGTGACCTGAGGCCGCATTACTAGTGGTAGCGGATGGAGAAGGCCATAGCTGGGTATGTGGCGAGGTATTTGAATTGCCAGTAGGTTAAGTATGAGCACCATAGGATAGCTGACTTTCTTCAAACAGTTGGTTATACTGGACTGGAAGTGGGAGTGCATCATGATGGGTCATTTTTGACAGAGTCACCAAGTTTGCGAACTTTATTCCGATAATGACTGCTTACACTTCAGAGAGGTTAGCCTAGATTTATATTCAGGACATCATCCAGTTGCATGGTGTTCCTATATCTATCCTTTCAAATAGAGGCACTCAGTTCATTTTACATTTCTAGAGAGCGGTACAAAGTGATTTGGGTACCTGGGTAGAGCTCAACATGGCCTTTCATCCGTCAACTGACGGGCAGTCGGAGCAGAATGTTTTGACTATGGAGGATATGCTCAAAGAATGTGTGATTGACTTCAAAGGGTAGTAGGATCAATTCTTACCTTTGGCCGAGTTTGCTTATAATAATAGTTATTAGTCCAGCATCAAGATTGCTCCATTTGTGGCTTTGTATGGTCGGCGATGTCGTTTCCCCCATCGGTTGGTTTGAGCTTGGAGGCTAGGTTACATGGTACATATTTGGTAAAGGATGCCTTGGAAAAGGTAATGTTGATGCTGGAGTGACTTCACACAACTTAGTCTAGACAGAAGAGTTACGTGAATCAAAAAGCGTATGATTTATAATTTTCACCATAGCCGAGAAGGTTCTCATGAAGGTCTCACCGATGAAGGGTATCATGAGGTTAGGAAAGAGGGGCAACCTGAGTCTGTGGTTCATCGACCCATTCAAGGTGTTAGAGCAAATTGGAGAGGTTGTATATAGGGTTGCCTTCCCTCCTATTCTATCGTGAGTTCATCCGATTTTCCACGTGTCTATGCTATAGAGGTACAATACCGATAGGTCCCATGTGTTAGGGTACAACACAATTCAGCTAGATGTTGGGGTATGAGGAGGAGCCAGTTGCTAATGTTAAAAGGCAGGTCCGCAAGTTGAGGTCTAAGAATATTTTTGTGGTAAAGGTCCAACGGAGGGGTCAACTAGTGGAGGAGGTGATTTTGGAGAAGGAGGAGGACATATGGAGTAGATATCCACACTTATTCGGCACTCTAAGTATGATTCTAGACCCGTTCGAGGACAAACATTTTAAGAGGTGGAGAATGCAATGACCCGACCAGTCGTTTACTTTCTAGATCCATGTTCCCCTATTTAAGACTTCCCATATGTGCTTACTATTGTATGACTTGCAAGGACGGTTGGTTTGGTTTTGGACGGGTTCAAGTTGAATTCGGAACACTTAGTTCCATAATAGTGGCTTAAGGTGGAATGTTTGACTTAAGTTAATGTTTGGAGTAAATGACCTTGGAACTAGGATTTGAAGGTTCCAATAGGTTTGTATGATTATTTTCGACTTGGGCACGTGTTCGGATTGAGTTTCAGGTAATCCAGGAGCATTTTGGCGCTTATTGTTGAATGTTAGCATCTGAAGGTTTTAGAGTTTTTTAAGTATGGTTTAAAGTAGACTTTGGTGTTGTTAATGTCTGTTTAGAATTCCGAGCATTGGAATAGGTTCCTATGCAGATTTTTGTCTTGTGCGTAAAAGTTTGCATCATTCTGAATTGTCTAAGTATGATTCGTCGTATTCGGAGCTAGATGAAGAAGTTTGAAGTTCAAAGGTTGATCAAGTTTATTTTTAGGAGCGATTCTTGGTTTTCATATTGTTATATGTGTTCCGAGACTTCGAGTAGGTCTGGGTTATGTTTATGAACATGTTGGTGCAATTAGACGGGGTCCCGGGTGGCTCGGGTTTGCTTCGGAGCACCAGAGTTAAGTCCAAAATGGCAGATTTTCCCGATTAGGTTTCCTTCTTGGTGAACACGAAAGGAGTCTCACATTCGCAAAGGATTTAGGGCTGAGGCGTGTTGTGCTTTGCGTCGCGAAGGTGGGGTCGCATTCACGAAGGAAGGGTACTGTGAAGCTCCGTGTTTGCGAGGGGAAGGTCGCATTCGAATAGAAGGAGCTAGGCCTGGGAGAGGACTAGGCCATTGGTCTTCGCGTTTGCGAAGCTTTGGCCATGTTAGCCTTCGCGATCGCGGAGACCTGTCGCGTTCGCGATGAGCGTTTTTTGGGGGCTCTCAACTTTTCCTTCCCGATCGCAAGGGGACTTCTGCTATTGAGAAGAAGGGTCACTAGGTGGGACGCTTATTAAAAATCGGGACATAGGCTCATTTTCTCATTTTCACACCTCGATTGGCTGATTTTGGAGCTTTTTGGAGAGGGATTTTCACCTAGCATTTGAAGGCAAGTGATTTCTACCTAATGTAAGTTAAATACACGGATTTTGGGTAGATTTTAACATAGAAGTTAGCAGAATTATGGGATTATGTTAAGAAAACCTAAGGATTGGTAAAAATGGAATTAGGCCACGAAATTGATGTTAGAATTGGGTATAAATTATATATTTGAATTTGTAAGTTCATGGGTAACATTTGTCTACAAAACATTTCAGAGCATGTGGGTCCGGAAGTAACTTTTAGGAACTTTGCGAAGTGGATTGGAAAATTACTCCAATAGAAGAATTACGAACTTTTGAGTATATATTGATTAGTTTGTACGACTTTTGACTTGTTTTGGGTTGCTCGGCATTATTTTAAGGCTATTAGTGTGGTTTCATGGCCAAGAAGAGGACTTGGAAGCAAGGTATGTCTCTTGCCTAATCTTGTAAGAAGGAATTATCCTATAGGTGTTTTAATTGTTAGTTTCTACTTGTTGTCGGTGCTACGTAAACACGAGGTGGCGAGAGTCTGTACGTGGCTAAAATCATGTTTATGTCAGGGTAGACTTAAGACTTTTCCATACAATATTTGTACTATTTCTTTGTTTAGTTACTTAAATTTATAATTGAAATTTTATAGAGATGACATTTTGCCGAGCTTTGCTACCTTGAGTCGCTGGAGGAATACTAATTGTTGGTAAAAATCATGTTTACCTAATGTTCCCATCCTTGTGTATACTGTATGACTGTTGTTAGATAAGTTTCTCTATTCCTGTGGATCGGGCTGTACGCCTCGGTAGGTTCTATGAACTAGCATTATGGATCGGGCTGAACGACCTCGGCAGTATATTTTAGATGCATCTATGGTTTGCGTCGGACAACCTTCGGCAGTGTACACAATTATTTTAGATCAGGTCGTACGACCTCAGCATTATTCATGCGTAATATCTCTTGGAGTCAAAATATACATGGGATCACATGATATCTCTTGGGTATTTGCTTGGCGGTTCTTATTTGTTTAAGATCACATGATATTTGGAGATTTCAAATTGTCATTAACTTGAAGGAATATGTTATTTACCGTTTCATATTTCATTATTACTGTTGTTTTTCATGCCTATCTATAATTCATGAACTTTATTTATTAAACCACTAGTAAGAGTCGATGTCGAGCCTTTATCACTACTTCTTCAAGGTTAGACTAGATACTTACTGGGTAGACGTTGTTTACCTACTCATGCTACATTTCTTCACTAGTTGTGCAGGTACATCTGGTGGCCATTCGAGCGCACATCCACATTATCCGGAGACATAGTGGTGAGCTGCTTCCCATGCTCCGATCTACAACACCTAGAGTCTCCTTCTCATTGCATTTACTATTTTTGTCTATTTTACTTTAGACAGTAGTTATAGCGGCTTGTATATTCTACTAGATTGCTCGTGCACTTGTGAATTTGATTTTTTAGAATTTCAAGTAGATATTATGATTTTGCTTAATATTGTCACCATTTCATTTTTATGTTTCAGTTATGCTTTATATCACCATGGTATTCTGTACTTAGTTTCTTTTATGTAATAAATCCATAATTTCAAAAGCAATAAAATGAATGATTAAGTTGGTGGTTCACTGTTGGCTTGCCTAACAGTGACGTTGGGTGCCATCGCAGACTATCCTGGGAATCAGGTCATAGCACGTTAACCCTCATTTTATATATTCTACCTAGGGAGAGGATTGAACTACTTGTAGCCATATTCAGATGCACTTAATCTCTTACTTTTTGTAGTGATAATTAAATAAGAAGTTTTGTTAGTCTTTGAAAGAAACTAATACAAAATTATTATCCGATGATAATTAACATAAACTCGCTCATATTTATAAAAACGTGAAATAAATTGGATCATTACTTGAGTGTAATTTTTTGCTTATCAATGCTTATAGCCACTGATCATTTTACTCGCTTTCTAGGTTAGTTTATATTTTTGGATTTAGACATAATTTTTTTTCTCAAAACCTTTTTTAGTGTTTGGCTTAGAATAACAACTGATAATTCTCTTACTTGCCTAATCACCTACATAGATTTCTCTGTTGGATTCGACCTCAACTCATAGTTGGATAAATTATATTGCATGCGACTGTGTCCACTTACTCTTTGAGGAGTGGATTTGGACGTCATCAAGTGAGGCTCACCATAGTCAGCTGCAGAGAGGGTACACTCTTATCAAGAATTTGCGTTGACTGCTGAGGTACCACCTGCATTCATTAAAGATGACGCGTTCCCTGCAAAAGGGACGTTAATACATATGGAATAATAATAGTATGAAAGGCTAAATACTGTCATAAAATGGAATGTCAACAAAACGAAAGAAAACATAGGAAGAAAGAGTAAATATAACGTATGACAACATGTTATAATATAAGAAGAGAATTTAACATGAGCAAAATTTTCTAATAAATATTATCATTTTAGTTGGGAGATCATTAATTGCCAGCACAGGAACGTATAACCACCATGTGCGTGACATGGCATCTGATCTCAGCCCGATCCAGCTAAGTTGTCTCACCACAATGCCGTGTGGATTTACATAAAATTGTTATCAATACATTTGTTTACCCTTGGCTTCGGATAACAATTAAATTTGTACATGGTTTTAAGGACACGTGATTTGGTTTGATACAAATAATGAAGAATAAAATAGAGATTAAAGTCAGTAAATAAATTGGAAAAAATGCAAACCACAAGCCTTGAATAGCCTTGTCCTTGATTGATTTCTTCGAGATGAACAAATATGAATTAAACGAAGAAAGAGATAATAAAGCAGACTTCTTTTCTATATTTTTACAATTGAATCCTGAGATGCCTTTTACAATTGCATTGCTCCTTTATATGGGGGTGGGGGGGGGTAATAACTCTTATACAAGGTAGGAATCTATTTATAAGGTAAAATATCCCTTGATTTACTGATTTCAACGGTCTTGTTGATTGACGATGTGATTCCCGCCGAGATATTTACATATCACGGGATTTTCGGTCCTTTCGTTACGCAGATCTGATAATTTTACCCTAGGACATTTCCCATAATCGACCTCGACAAACGCATCTCGGGTATCATGGCTTCGAGTTCCGATTCGATGTTGTTCAGTCTCGATCCCAGATCTTTGATACCTCGATCTCGGCCTATCGAGCAGTAGTTATGATTGATACCAACCGTATAAACTCGAGCCCGATTATCCCTACGCAAGCGGTCCGAGTTCGACCCCATACAGATAGTCCCCTCATTTTTTGGAGAGTAATGATGAAAAACATCATGAGCCGCAACTTTTTGATTAGGTCAAATGGTGACATACTTATGGCACGTGTGACACGGAATTCGGGGCGTCACATCAAAAGAAACGAACCATCACATTGATAAATGACGGTGGCACTATGACGTACGTGGTACGCATCGAAAACATCTCTTCATAGACAAACTTGGGACAAACCTCTGCAACATCAGTACATGTTAATTAATGCTCACTCATTTTGGGACGCGAACTGTCGTCTTTTAGGGGATATAAATAACCTTCCCTGTCTTTAGTTTCAGGAGTTTGCGCTAACTGAAAATTTGACTCACTCTCTTCTTCAAGTTCTCTAAGCTTTCTCGCAAGTGATTTTCCCTTTTATTCTTATCTCCTTCCTGCATTTTTTAACTTCTCTATCTCCTAATTGACAATGGCGAAAACCTCTAAATCCGTCCCTCAGAGACAGACCCCTTCTTCTTCTCAACCTACTGAAGATCCTCAGCCTGTTGATGTTGAGGAAACTATGACCGAACCTCCTTTGAAGGCGTTCGTACCAACTGGGTGTTCGATCAGTACCGACTTTAAAGTAGATAAGGCTTCTTCAGTACAGGGCCGGTGTGAACCGCTCACTAGGTATATTTGTTCGATTACGGACAAAATCATTTATAAGATTAAAGAAGATTGTAATTGTGTCGGTAAATGCATGGTCGTTCCCGGACCGGAAGAGGTGATCACCACCCACGTGGAGGGTTATTTGAGTGTTTACACTTATCCCTTCATTTTGGGCCCTTTGGACCCTGTTATTGTTGCCTTTTGCAAAAGGTACGAGGCAATATTGAGTCAGATCCATCCTTCTTTCTGGAGAATAGTTATTCTCTTTCGCTTTTTCGTAAACAAGAATGACGGGCACCATTTCACCGTCGATCATCTTATGCGGTTATACAGTTCCCGACTTTTCCGAAGGGGATTAATAAAACTTGCTTGCCGGGCAAGCAAAGCCCCCTTCTCGAGCATTGATGAGGATAGGGATGGAGGTTAGATGAGCCGATTCGTTCGGGTAAACACATCGGACCTGATTCCAGCTAAAGAAATGTCGTTCCCTGAGAAGTGTAACATGAACTGTAAGTGTTACCCCATATTTAAACTTGTTCGATGTTTTTCCTTTGTTATTTCACTAACCGGTTCCACATGGTTCAGCTGTATCTCGTGCGCTGGCCACGATTTCTCAACTGAAGGAATGGGTTGAAAAAGTAGTGTCCCAAAGAAGCTATTAGGAACATGCCTGGCGCGAGATCTCGAAGGGCCGATGGGAGGCCAAAAATCATAGTGAGACCAATTAAGTTTGAAATCTGCGTTTCATGTTGCCGATTTTTAATTTGCTTTACTCTTCATTTGTAGGTCTATCAAAGGACGTCTAATTGAGGCCAACATCCCCTGGTAATAAGGTTCCCTGCCAGCCCCCTGCTTAAGAGCAGGAGAAAGAGAAAAAGAGGAAAGAAGTCCCCAGTTCTTCTGAGCCCGAGAGAAAGAGACCGAGGAAAAGGATAGCTCGTAAGCCCAAGAGCAACATTGATGACCGAATTCTATCCTCGGAAAAAAGATTCCGACCCTATGAGCCGTCTTGAACTGAAGGACGGGGAGTCCCTGAGCAGAGAGCCGATGAGACACACCTTTCTCGAGCTGAGGGCTCCGAGATGAGGGCAAGAACTGGGGCTTCTGTCGATGTGAGAGGGGCTTCACAAGGGATCTCGGGTACCATAGAAATGATAGACTCCCCTTCTTTCTCGGAGTTGACCCTGAACGAGGCCCAAGCCGCAAAAGGACATTCCTTGGGCAGGAGCCATGACCGGAAGGCCCTCTTTGAGGTTTCTTCGATGGCGTGGATTCGGCATTTACTAAGGATACCTCTGGGCTTGGTAATCTCGAAGTACCGAGGAAGAGTCCCTCCGCCGGTACGAGCAAGGTTTCTCTCTGTTTGAAGTTGCTCGATAGATTTCCTGCTCCGAGTTCAGAGCCTAATTGGAAGCGGATCATAATCTTCAACATTCCCGAAGATGCTAGGGTCCTTTATGCTCCTATAAGGGTTGCATGCTATCTTCGGTGTTTGGTGACCGAAGAAGATCAGGCTAAGATGAACGAGGTGGACGTACCCTGCTTGTCCAATGAAGCTCAGCAAGCATTGAATAAGGTAAGTTTCTGATGATCCTCATCTGGTGTTCATTGTTTTGTACTTTAAAACTTAGACTAACTGCCACATTTCCCTTCGTGTTTGCAGGCCTCGGTGCTTCATCATGAGGCTTTTCTTCGTCAATGGAAAGAATCGGCGTGTTGCGAGCGGCTCGAAGAGGAGATGACGAACCTTCGGGCCGAACTGGATTTTGTACGGAAAGAGAATTTTGGCTTAGTCGAGCAGATGGGGCGGCAGCTCAGACAAATAACCCGACTCTGATCCCAGGCAAGCGAGGCTAGAGCAGAAGCCAATGAATAGAGAAACAGGATGGATCAGCTGGCTTCGGAAAAGGAGGCCTTCCGAGCTTAGTTAGTTTCATCAGAAACTCAACTGACGGAAGCAAAAAGGAGAATCGAGGCTCTGACTGAGAGCACTGATATGCTCCGATCTCGAGTCAGCATGATCTCCTCGGATCGTGATGTTTTGGCCAACGAGCTGCATATGGAAAAATTGGAGGCTGCTGCAACCAAGGTTTGGGCCGATGAGTTGGTGGCCCAGTACATGGCCGACGCCGAGGCTGCTCAAGATCAGTCAAAAATTTTTGTTGATTACACGAAGTGTCAAACTTGCCTGTCCGTTCTCGAGGAAATACATGCTCGAGGCTTTGATCTATCAGCCGAGATCGATGATGCAAAAAGGATCGAGGCCGAAGCCAGAAAATAAGCCTTTCCGGAGGAAGATGACTCCGAAAACTCGGAATGAAGCGCCTTCTCTTCTTTTTTTTTCTTTTTTTTTTATATATATATGTTATGTAATGAGGTCTCAACCTTTGTAATCATACCTTGTATATATTTAAAAGTCTTTTTCTCTTTCTTTCTTTTATTGCTGACTTGTTTTGATTATTTTCATTAGAACCGATGGTTCATCTCAGTAAATTTTCTGTTCTTCGAAATCAGTTTGGACTTGTCCAATTCTGGGATATGCCTTAGTAGATTTTTCTTTCCTTCGATTAGCTTGGTACGGCCTTACCCTTGTAAAGATCCGGGGGTTGCCTTAGTAGATCTTATTCCCCTTCGAGTTTCGTTAAATCGGTATGGCCTTAGCCTTTAAAAAAATTGGGGTTTGCCTTAGTAGGTCTTATTCCCCTTCGAGTTTCATTAACTTGGTGTGGCGTTGGCCTTTAAAAAGTTGGGGTTTTCCTTATTAGGTCTTATTCCCCTTCGATTAAATTTGATTTTCGAATAAATCCTTGAGTGATGTCAGTATTTGATTTAACAAAGAAAATCAAAATGGCGCTTGGGCTCGGAGACAGGATATTGGTGCAAGAGATCTTTATTCTTGTTCATGTGTTTGTACAATTTATTTAGGGGATAGACCAATCTATTTGGGTATGATTCCTTCGACCGTTTGACCCTTACATCGATTCCTAATGATCTTTGATTTTTGAGAAGTTTCCCCAAATTGAAGTAGCTAGCAGTCTTCCGACACTTTCAGGTCGATCGATACTTAGCACCGAATATTGTTGTCATCGATATACGATTTGTCTTCAAATCTAAGTTAGCACATTTTTTGGTTGCCTCGTTAAAAACCTTGCCGTATAACCCAATTTGGGACAAAACCGGTCGAAGGGAAAAAGAGTGCAACATGTGGTTTCAGCCCTAACATCCTGTACTTTCCGATTCGAGGCTACTTTACTTGATACCTGCGAGTTTTAGTTTGTCTATGTAGCATAAAAACAAATAAAAATGAAGAATTAAAGATCGTACCTTAACAGTAGGATCGTTTCAAGTGATTTATGTTCCAATTGTTGGGCAACTATTTGCCATCCATCGTTCCAAGCTTGTATGATCCCTTTCCGGTGATCTTTATGATAGAATAAGGTCCTTCCCAGTTTGGCCCCAATTTCCCTTCGTTCGGATTTCGAGTGATGGGTGTGACCTTCCTGAGTACTAAATCTACGATGTTGAAATGTCGAAGATGGGTTCTCCTGTTGTAGTATCTTTCGATCTTTTATTTTAGGGCAGCCAATCGAACAAGGGTTGCTTCCCTTCTTTCGTCCAATAGTTCCAGATTCGTATTCATAGCCTCGTGATTCGATTCCTCGGTCAAATAGCAGAACCTAATACTTGGTTCACCAACTTCGACGGGTATCAAAGCTTCAGCACCGTACACCAGGGAAAAGGGGGTGGCTCCGGTGCTAGATTTCTCAGTTGTACGATACGCCCATAGGACTTCAGGCAATATCTCTTTCCATTTCCCCTTCGCATCGGTTAACCTCTTTTTGAGATTTCAAAGTATGGTTTTGTCGGTAGATTCAGCTTGTCCATTGCCGCTAGGGTGATAGGGCGTTGATAGGATCATTTTGATCTTGTTATCTTTGAGGAACTTCGTCACTTTGCTGCCGACGAATTGTTTCCCATTGTCACACATGATCTCTGATGGCATCTCAAACCGATATATGATGTTATCCCAAATGAACTCGATTACTTATTTTTCCCTAACCTTCTCATATGCCCACACTTCCACCCATTTGGAGAAATAGTCAGTCATAAAAAGAATGAATTGAGCCTTACCTGGTGTGTAGGGAAAAGGGCCGACGATGTCCATTCTCCATTTCATGAACGGCTATGGTGACAAGACCGAATGCAATGTTTCACCGGGCTGATCGATCATCGGGGCATGTCTTTGACATTCATTACATTTGCGAATGAACTCCTTCGCGTCCTTTTCCATATCGATCCAATAATAACCGGCTCTAACTATTTTTGGGATTAGGGGCTCGCCACCAGAATGATTCCCACAAGTGCCTTCATGTATTTCTCTTAAAATGTATTCGGTGTCACCCGGTCCCAGAAATATCGCGAGGGGGCCACCGAACGTCCTTCTAATAAAGTTCCATCATCGGATAAACAAAATCAAGTCATCTTTGTGCGAAAGGCTCTTGATTCTTTTGGGTCCGAGGGGAGTTTACCAGTGCTTAGGTACTCTATGTATTTGTTCCTCCAATCCCAGGTCAGATTCGTCTTATTGATTTCCGCATGGCCTTCTTTCACTACCGACCTCATGAGCTGTACCTTTTCTGATTCGATCTCATCATCTTCGACCGATGATCCCAAACTAGCGAGGGCATTGGCTTCGCTGTTTTGCTCTCGAGGTATGCATTGTAAGGTCCATTCTTTGAACCTATGCAGTGTAACTTGTAGTTTGTCTAAATATCTCTACATTCGTCCTTCTCTGATCTCGAAAGTTCTGTTGACTTGTTTCACCACCAGAAGGGAATCGCACTTAGCTTCAATTTTTTCCGCTCCCAGGCTTTTGGCTAGTTCTAAACCTGCAATCAAAGCCTCATACTCTGCTTCATTGTTAGTTAATTTCACAGTCTTAATAGATTGTCGAACTGTGTTACCGGTTGGGGGCTTTAGCACGATACCGAGCCCCGATCCTTTCGCATTTGATGCACCATCTCTAAACAAGGTCCACACTCCCCAAGGAGTCCCTGATCCAGCCAGTAGCTCTCTTTCGACCTCGGGCATTAAGGATGGTGTAAAATCAGCGAAGAAATCTACCAACACCTGAAATTTAATGGCGGTTCGGGGTCAATACTCGATATCATACCTACTTATTTCGAAAGCCCATTTGGCCAATAGACCGGAGAGCTCGGGCTTATGCAGTATACTTCTTAACGGGTAAATCCTTATGATGCATATGGGATGACATTGGAAATAAGGTTTTACTTTCCTGGAGGCACTCAACAAAGCGAGTGCTAGTTTTTCCAAATGAGGGTATCTAGTTTCAGCCTCGCCTAAGGTTCTGCTAACGTAATAAATTGGAAATTGCATACCTTGTTCCTCTCGAACTAAGACTCCACTTACCGCAACTTCCGAGGCAGCAAGGTAGAGGTACAGCCGTTCACCTGTTTTCGGTGTATGCAGCAAGGGTGGGCTAGGCAGTTTCCTTTTAAGCTCCTCTAACACGTGTTGGCACTCCCGTGTCCATGGGAAGTTGTTCTTCTTTTTCAATAGGTTGAAAAATCGATGGCTTTTATCGGATGATCTTGAAATAAATCGTCCCAAAGTGGCTATACTGTCTGTCAGCTTTTGTACAGCCTTCACACTATCTACAAATGTGATGTCCTCGATAGCCTTGATCTTTTGGGGGTTGATTTCTATTCCTCGATTTGAGACCATGAAACCGAGGAACTTTCCTGAGCCCACACCGAACGCGCATTTCTCCGAGTTCAGCTTCATGTTGTATTGTTTCAGCACGTCGAATGTTTCCTGCAAATGGTTCAAATGGTCCTCTACTCGCAGGGACTTAACTAACCTATCATCGATATATACTTCCATCATTTTTCCTAGTTGTTTTTCAAACATTCGGTTTACTAGGCGTTGGTAAGTGGCTCCTTCATTTTTTAACCCGAATGGCATTACGTTATAGCAATATCTGCCATACTTAGTGATGAAGGATGTTTTTTCTTGGTCAGTCGAGTCCATTCGTATTTGGTTATAGCCAGAGTAAGCATCGAGAAAGCTAAGGGTCTCATGGCCAGCGGTGGCATCGATCATGCGATCGATGTTAGGTAAAGGAAAAGAATCTTTTGGGCACGCCTTATTCAGATCCTTATAATCTACATATATTCTTAGTTTATTCCCTTTTTCAGGGAATACCACTACGTTTGCTAACCATTCCAGGTATTTAACCTCCGAAATATACCCTATCTTTAGAAGTTTAGTTACCTCATCCTTGATGAACGCGTGTTTGATCTCGGATTGAGGCCTCCTTTTTTGCTTGACCGGTCAAAACTTCTGATCTAGGCTTAGCTTGTGAGTTGTTATCTCCGGTGGTATACCTGTTATATCAAGGTGGGACCAAGAAAAGCAATCCTCGTTAATTATAAGAAATTGGATATGTTTTGTCCTGAGCTCGAAACTTAGGCCCGAGCCCAGGTATACCTTTCGATCTGGCGAGTCTTCTCGGAGTAAAACTTGCTCGAGTTCCTCAATTGTCAATTTGGTTGCATCGTATTCATCGGGACAGATGAATGACCAGGGGATTCTGTAGTCGTCATCCTCGAGATACACTTGTTCATCTACGTTTGCCGAGGATGATGTCTGTGATTGCTATTTCAACTTGTTCTCGACCTTTTGCGAAGGAACTATCGGTACTGGTGTTATTTCTTCTACTGCGAACATTTCTTTCGTAGTCGGTTGCTCCCCGTACACCATTATAATTCCATCGGATGATGGGAATTTCAGTACTTGGTGCAGTGTTGAAGGCACGGCTCTCTTGTCGTGGATCCATGGTCTCCTGAATAGAGCGTTGTATATCATGTCTCCACCCATCACGCAAAATTTCATTTCTCGAATGGTACCGGCAGTGTTTATCGGCAGCGTTATCTCGCCTTTGGTTGTTTCACACGCCATGTTGAACCCATTGAGTACTCGGACTGTAGGGACAATTCGATCCGTCAAACCTAGTTGTTCTATAACCCATGATTGAATTATGTTGGCCGAACTGCCTGGATCAACCAATGCACGCTTTACTTTAATCCCGTGTATAAGCACAGATATCACTAGTGCATCATTGTGAGGTTGCATAATCCCTTCTGCATCTTCTTTGCTAAAATGTAATATTCCCTCCATCGCGTAATCTCGAGTGCGTTTTTCCCGGGTGATGGATATCTGGTGCACTTCAGCATCGGACCTTGAGGTGCATCTATTTCACCAACAATCATATTAATCGTGTGTTATGGCTCTTCTTGGTTTTCTTGTTTATTTCTGTTTCCGTAATGATTCCTTGCTCGATCGCTCAAAAATTCTCGAAGGTGTACGTTTTCTAGCAACCTTGCCACCTCCTCTCTTAATTGTCGACAATCTTCTGTCCTGTGTCCGTGTGTACCATGATATTTGCATATCAAATTAGGATCTCTTTGGGCTGGATCCGATTGTAGCGGTCGAGGCCACTTAGTGTCCTTCATGCGATCGATAGTCGATACGAGAGTAGCCGCATCAACGTTGAAATTGTACTCCGATAACCGCGGTGCTTCTTGGTGACCGGTGGTTCTCTCAAAATTGCTTTTCATCATGGGCCCTCGGTTATTCCGACCTTGATCGTTTCTCCATTCGTGTCTCGGGGAGTCCTGCCTTGCTGTAGTGATTTTCCTATACCCATGATATGGCCGATGCCATTCTCTATTTAGTCTCGGTTCCCGATAAATCTCCTTTCAAAACCTATCATGAGTCCTGAAGCGGTAAATAGATCCCGAAGGGGCTCCAAGTTGATCATCATCGACTCTGATCTTCGATTGGTGTCGGTTATGTATATCTGTCTATGTGACGGCTGGATATTCTATCATGTTTTGTTTAAGTTGTTGTGAAGCCGTTGAACTTCGAGCATTAAGCCCTTGGATGAAGGCCTAAACGGCCCAATCGTCAGTGACCGGTGGCAGGTCCATCCACTCCATCTGAAAACGAGAAACAAATTCTTTGAGCATCTCATTATCTTTTTTGTCTGACTTTGAACAAGTCCGACTTCCGCGTTTCCACTTTGATATCTCCTGCGTGTGCTTTTAAAAAGGAACTGCAAGCATCGCGAAAGAGTCAATGGAATTAGGGAGTAAGTTATGATACCAAGTCATGGCCCCCTTTGACAAGGTTTCTCCGAACGTTTTCAAAAGAACGGACTCGATCTCGCCGTTTTCTAAGTCATTTCCTTTTATAGCGCATGTGTATGCGATCACATGCTCGTTTGGATCGGTTGTCCCATTGTACTTGGGGATTTTCGGCATGCAAAATTTATTAGATATTGGTTTTGGAGCGGCGCCTGATGGGAAAGGTTTCTGTACAAATTTTTTGGAATCCAAGCCTTTCAAAATGGGGGGTGCTCCTGGGATTTTATCCACCCAGGAATTGTATGTTTCCACCTTTTTGTCGTTATCCTCGATTTTCTTTTCCCCAGACTCGACTCGTCTGGTTAGTTCCTCGAGCATTCTCATGATCCTGGAGTTTGCCCTCGATCCGCCTTCGTTCGGCTCATCTGCGACTGGTTCATTCTCCGGAATGGTTCTCCGAGAAGGGCCAAACTCAACTTTGTTCGATATTTGGCTTCGATTTTGTAGTTGAGCAATGGTAGCTTGCCGGGCTTGCAACATGTTAAAGACCATTTTGAGGCTTATCCCGTCCCCTTCGTCGTTTTGGGGACCCTGAGTTGTTATTCGGTGTTCTCTACGAACACTGTTTGACGGACCAGTAGTTCGATCTACATCGAACGCCATTTGTGAATTAGCGTCGACCAGAACTTCATCACCGGGTGCTATGTTGTTGTTTTCACCTTGATGATCAAATTCATTATCAATATACAAAGGCATAGATTGTGAATGCGACATAGCTGTACAATAACCTGAATTCAAAGATACTTCATAGAGCAAGTGTAAAATAATTTGTGTGACAGAAAACTGTATCAAACGGTCACTATTATCCTTAGCCTCACGGTGGGCGCCAAATTGTTTACCCTTGGCTTCGGATAACAATTAAATTTGTACGTGGTTTTAAGGAATCGTGATTTGGTTTGCTACAAATAATGAAGAATAAAACAGAGATTAAAGTCAGTAAATAAATTGGAAAAAATGCAAACCACAAGCCTTGAATAGTTTTGGCCTTGATTGATTTCTCCGAGATGAACAAATATGAATCAAACGAATAAAGAGATAATAAAGCAGACATCTTTTCTATATTTTGACAATTGAATCCTGAGATGCCTTTTACAATTGCATTGCCCCTTTATATGGGGGGG
>MCJB01048524.1:26091-39402 GCA_002018475.1 Nicotiana obtusifolia
CACCCGCCCCAAATATAATCAATGTTAGCATGTATGAGGCATGACACATGTTGCAGCATAATATCGACTCAAGAGTTCATAAAGGAAACTATAAACGGAATCACAAACATAATATGACACTTGTCATCCAAAAGTTGGACGGAGGAGCCTATCCCTATTCTATGGATAAACTTAGTACATACACGAGATACTAAGGATAATCAACTCATTAGGATCCCTCTAGAATCAACTTAGAACCAAGGAACTCAAAATTTTTACAGCTCATAGAATTTCGAAAAGTTTCGGGAGAGTTACACTTGAAACTTGATGATTCCCAAACAAAATAGCGAGCAAAAAAATATACAGGGGAATGGATACTCGGCCAAGACGATACTATTAAACCAAAGGAGATCCAGTTATCCACAATAGTGTCAAACCATCAATAAAAGGCAATTTAATGTAATGCTGGCTCATAGTGGCTAACTTGTGACATGAAAGCCTAAATATGATTTAGGAATACTCGAAGCATCAACATGTAACGACCCGACCTGTCGTTTTTCCATCTTGATTCTCGTTCCCCTAAGTAAGACCCCCCCCCCCCNCCCCCCCCCCCCCAATGTGTTTTTACTATTTTATGACTTGCGGGGATGATTTGTTCGAAATTTAGAAGGGTTCATGTTGAAATTGGAACACTTAGTTTCTTAGTTGGCTCTTAAAAGGCTAAGTTTGACTTTGGTAAACAATTTGAGTAAACGAATCCAGAAACGTGATTTGACGATTTCAATAGGTTCCCATGATGACTTTTGACTTGCTTCAGATCGGGTTCTGGATGACCCAGGAGCGTTTCGGCAATTAATATAGATAATTGGCACCTTGAAGGTTTTAATGTTCTTTAAATTTGGTTTGGAGTAAGTTTTGGTGTTATCAAGGTCCGTTTGGGATTTCAAGCCTAGGAATAGTTCTGTATGGTGATTTTAAGACTTACATGCAAAATTTGGTGCCTGAGCTCTGCCTCTGCCTCGGTCTCAGTCCCTGGTATTAGCTGCCACAGGGGGTTTCTGCTCATATCCAGCTGCAGATGCTTTGCATGGTCTCTCCATGTGCGAGAGAACAAGAATATAATGGTTCAATCATCAATGATAGAATGAAATCGCACGATAGAGAAAGAAAGAATTGAAAATTTTCCTAAAACTCCATAGCCTTTGGAAGATATGTAGAGATGTCTCCATACTGATCCTCTAGAATCTACTAAGCTTGCTCATGACTCGTGAGACCTAGGCAAACTAGTGCTCTGATACAAACTTGTCACGACCCTAAATCCCATCCTCGGGGTCATGATGTTGCGTAACATCTACTTGCTAGCCAAGCCGACATGAACAAAGAATTTACTAATCTTTAACAATTTAGTAACAATGGAACAATATATGTCTGAAATATAGTATAATAATACTGAATACCGAGTCTAAACATAACCTAGAAATTGGTGTCACGAGTACATGAACATCGAGAATGTTACAAAAATGGTCTGAATAAAATACATAGTTTGAAACTTAGAAAAAACAGTAAAGATAGGAGGGAAGGGGACTTCACGGATGCGAACGCTGTGTAGTTGTACCTCGAGTCTCCGTCTACAAATGGACTCGAGTATATCTACTAACCACCGCTAGGACCAACTCTGATATCTGCACAAGAAGTGCAGAGTGTAGTATGAGTACAAGCGACCCCATGTACTCTGTAAGTGCCAAGCCTAACCTCGATAAAGTAGTGATGAGGCTAAAGCGGGCCACATACAATAACCTGTACGCAGTAATAATAATAATAATTACAGGGAAGGAAAACAGGAAATCAAAGTAAGGTAGTTAATTTATGAAAATGAAGTCAAACCTCAGAATCACAGAGCCCAGATAACAGACCTCGTAATTTCATATTAAAAAAATACTGAAAACTAACAGAATAACAATAACAAGTATAACACACATAATCCGTTGCGGCCCGCAGCCTAATCCCACCGTGCGCTCACAATCCTCCCTTATTTCACCATAGCATCATTTATCAATATCAAAAATCACGTATACAATCCGTTGCGCCGTGCAATCTGATCCCACTATATCATCATAATCAATGTCATAATCCTCCCTTATTACACCTTATTATAATTTATCATTATCAAGTATTACGTACACAACCATTGCAGCGCGCAACCTGACCACACCATATCATCATTTATCTATATCAAGTTCCCCCCTTATTCCACCATTTCAATTTATTATCCTTCAATTCCCGTTGTGGCTTGCAACCCGATCCACAAACAATTTCAATAAACATTAACAATCCAATAATTCAGTTTACAAGAATTTCTACAATCAAAAAGGATGAGTTCAAGGCAATAAATGAACTATGTAATAATCAAAGGAATGCAACAAATATTACAAAAAACTAACAAGACAAATAATGTACGTGAAAATTAAGGTGTGCAAGTAAATTAGTTAAGGCAAGTCGCAATTAATCACAGAGTCATGGAAGGGACGAACAATTCAATATAAGAATGATTAATGACAAGTAAAAAATTACGGCATAGAAAGCAATTAAAGGATGTAATAATTAAGCCACGAAATGAGATATTTCATGAAATACGAGAAAACATGGAAAATATTATTTTAACGGCGTATATACACTCGTTACCTCGCATATACGCTGTTTCACACGTAATTCAAACAGCATGTAGTTTAAGGGTTCCTAATTGCCTCAAATCAACGGTATGACCCAACACCTACCTCACTCCGCAATCAAATCGAAGCTTAATCGGGGCTTTTCCTCTAAAATTCCACTCCAAACCAATCGAATCTAACCAAAATCGACTTAATATCATCAAACAATATTAGGGAAATCAATTACAATAGATAAAGTAAAGATCTTTACGCTTTTCCTAAAAAGTCAATAAAAATCAACCGGGGACTCGCCCGGTCAAAACCCGGGTTCAATGGTAGATTCCGACTACCCAGGACCCCACGAATTCATATATGTGATTAGCTTCAAAATCTGAATCCAAAACGACTCTCAAAACTGAATTTCCTATTTTTCAAAAACTTGACAAGGTTTCACAATATTTGACTTTGATTCACATGATTTTGGTGTTAAACTCTAAGATAAAGTGATGGAATATGATTAGAAATGGATTAGAATCACTTACCCAAAGTTTGTAGATGAAATTACCTCTTCAAAATTGCCTCCTACGTAGTCTACGGTTCAAAAATGAAAGAATGTTTTCAAAAATCCTATCTCCTGGCTCTTTTACGAGTTGCAAATGTCGCAATTGCGACACAGAGTTCGCATTTGCTAACCCTAACAGCCTCATGAAACCTCGCATTTATGAGAAAAGGCTTCACAATTGCGAAGCTAGGCTTTGGCAAGTGCGAACAAATGTTCGTAATTGCGAACCAAGGCAAAATCTGGTAGACTTCGCAAATGCGAAGGAGATACCAATTGCGACAACTGAGGCCCCACTGTCACCTTCGCTATTGTGATGCAAGTGCTCTCCATTCCGATACTTGAGCACAAGCAAAACTAGAAGTCAAGTTTCAGTTCAAAACCATTCTGGAGCATGTGCGAAACTCATCCGAGCCATCGAGGCTCCAACCCAAGCATCCACACAAGTCAAAAAACATCATATGTACTCGCTTGCGCGATCAAAATACAAAAATAACATGTAAAACTACGAATTGAACTCTAAAAAACATGAATTTCAAAGAAAAGTTCAAGAATTTCTAAAATTACAACTAAACGTCCGAATCCTATCAAATCAACTCCAACCGACACCAAATTTTGCACACAAGTTCTAAATACCATAACGGGCCTATTACAAGTCCAAACGTTAAATTCCAAACTCAATAGCTAAATGTCAACCTAAAGTCAAATTTTTCAACTTCAAATTGCAAAATTTCGGCAAATCAACACGATTCGACCAACAGACTTTTGAAATCAATTCGTGGTATACGTCTAAGTCCAATACAACGATACGAACCCACTGGAACCGTCAAAACAATTATCCGGGTCCATTTACGCAAATCTTGACCATAGTCAACCAAAATCATTTTAAGGCAAAATTTCACATTTTCATCAATTTTCACATACAAACATTTTGGAATAAGACACAGACTGTGCATGCAAATCGAGAAACACTAAACGTAGCTGGTAAAGCTCTCCGAATACAGGAATAAAGGCTATAACTCAAAATTACCTATCTGGTCATCACGTTCTCCACCTCTAAAACAAATGTTCGTCCTCGAATCGATATAGAAAGGTACCTGGACTGGTGAAAAATTGTGGGTACCTACTCCGCATGTCAGACTCAGACTCCCACATGGCTGCCTCGATCAACTGACCTCTCCGGTGTACTATAATTGAAGGATAACTCCTAGACCTCAGCTTCCGGACCTGCCGGGTTATAATGGCCACCGACTCCTCCTCATAAGTCAAATCCTTGTCGAATTGGACTGAGCTGAAATCTAACACATGGGACGAATCACTGTGATACTTCCGGAGCATGGAACATGGATCACTGGATTGACTGCGAATAAGCTAGGTGGCAATGCAAGCTTGTAGGCCACCTCACCTACTCTCTCAAGAATCTCAAAGGATCTGATTCACCTAGGGCTCAACTTGCCCTTCTTTTCGAACCTCATCACACCCTTCATGGGTGAAACCCGTAGCAATACCCTCTCTCTAACCATAAATGCAACATCACGAACTCTCCAATCGGCATAACTCTTCTCCTAGACTGAGTTGTGCGAAGTCGACCCTAAATCATCTTGACCTTTTCCAAGGCATCCTGAACCAAATTGGTACCCAACAACCGAGCCTCGCCCGGCTCAAACCAACCAACTGGCGAATGACACTGTCTCCCATATAATGCCTTATAAGGAACAATCGGAATACTATATTGGTAGTTGTTATTGTAGGCAAACTCTGCAAGTGGCAAGAACTGATTCCATGGACCCCCGAAATCCATAACGCAGGCGCGAAGCATATCATCCAATATCCGAATAGTCGCTTGGACTGTTCGTCCATCTGGGGGGGGGGTGAAATATTGTACTCAGCTCAACCCATGTGCCTAACTCGCGATGTACAACCCTCCAGAAGTGCGACGTGAATAGCGTACCCTGATTTGCAATGATTGACACCGACACACCGTGAAGAGGAACGATCTCGGGGTTATAGATCTCAACCAACCACTCTAAAGAATAGGCAACTGCTACTAGAATGAAATGTGCCGACTTGGTCAACCTGTCCATAATGATCCATACCGCATCGAATGTCTTCGAAGTCCATGGAAGCCCAACAACAAAATCCATGTTCATAGGCTCCCACTTCCACTTGGGAATCTCAAGCTTATGAAGAAAATTGTCTGGCCTCTGATGGTCGTACTTTACTTGCTGACAATTCAGACACCGAGCCACATATGCAACTGTATCCTTATTCATTCATCTCAACCAATAATGCTTCCTCAAGTCCTGATACATCTTGGCGGCACCCGGATGAATGGAATACCGCAAACTATGGGCCTCCTCAAGAATCAACTCAAGAAGCCCATCTACATTGGGGACACAAATCCGACCCTGCATCCGCAATACCCCATCATCTCCAATAGTAACCTGCTAGGCACCACCGTGCCACACCTTGTCCTTAAGGACAAGCAAATAGGGTTAATCATACCGACACTCTTTGATGCGCTCATACAAAGAAGACCGAGAGACTGTCCAAGCTAGGACAAGACTGGGCTCCAAAACATCTAACCTCACGAATTGATTGGCCAAAGCCTGAACATCTGATTCTAGCAACCTCACACAAACTGGAATATACGTAAGGCTACCCGTACTCGCAGCCTTTCTACTCAATGCATCGGCCACCACAATGGCCTTCCGGGATGATACAAAATGGTGATATCATAGTCTTTCAATAGTTCCAACCACCTTTGCTGCCTCAAGCTCTCCTTCTTCTTGAAAAAATACTATAGACCCCGACAATCCGTGAATACCTCACACGACATGCCGTAGAGGTAATGCCTCCAAATCTTCAGTGCATGGACAATGATTACCAACTCTAAGTCATGAACAGGGTAATTCTTCTCATGAACATTCAACTGCCGTGACGAGTATGCAATCACCCTGCCATCCGGCATCAATACTGCACCGAGCCCAATACGCAATGCATCACAGTACACCATGTAGGATCCTGAACCTGTGGGCAACACCAACACTGGTATCTTAGTCAACTCACACTCATCGGACCACCTAAATAGGGTACCCTTCAAGGTCAAGGATGAAAACCCCTCCACGAACCCGCGATGATAACCCGCCAAATGTAGGAAACTCCGAATCTTTATAGCTGAAGTAGGCCTAGGCCAGTTTTTAACTGAATCAATCTTCTTAGGATCATTTAATGCCCTCGGCTGATACAGCATGCCCCAAAAAGGCAACTGAGTCCAACCAAAACTTACACTTTGAAAACATGGCATATAACTGACTATCTCTCAAAGTCTGAAGTACAATCCAAAGATGCTACTCATGCTCCTCCACACTGCGGGAGTAGATTAAGATATCATCAATGAATACGATAAAAAAAAAGAATCCAAATAAGGCTTAAATACACCGTTCATCAAATCCACAAATGTTGCTGGGGCATTGTAAACCCAAATGACATCACTGGGAACTCATAATGATCATACCGAGTCCGAAAAGTAGTCTTAGGGACATCTGATGCCCTAATCTTCAATTGATGGTAGACATACGTCAAATCAATATTTGAAAACTCTTTGGCAGCCTGAACCTCGTCAAATAAGTAACCAATCCTCAGCAACGAATACTTGTTCTTGATAATGACTTTGTTCAACTACCGACACATCCTCATTAAACCATCTTTCTTCTTCACGAACAACATGGGCGTACCCCAAGGCGAGACACTAGGTCTAATGAATCTCTTATCGAGTAAATCTTGCAACTGTTCCTTCACTTCCTTCAACTCAAGTAGGGCCATACGGTATGGTACTGTAGAAATAGGTTGAGTTCCCGGAGCCATATCAATATAGAAGTCAATATCTCTGTTGGGTGGCATCCCTGGCAGATCTGCAGGAAACACCTCTGAAAACTCACACACAATTAGTATGGAACTCATGGAAGGAACCTCCACACTAGAATCGCGAATATAGACCAAATAAGCTAAACATCCTTTCTCAACCATATGTCGAGCCATCACATAAGAAATAACCATACCGGTAGCGTGGCCAGGAGTCCGTCTCCACTCTAATCGAGAAACTCCAGCATGGATAAGGTTACCGTCTTGGCGTGACAGTCCAATATAGCATGATATGATGATTTCCAATCCATGCCCAAAATAACATTGAAGTCCATTATATGAAGAAGTGGGAGATCTACGCTAGTCTCAGAACTCCCAATAGAAATCACACACAAGCGATAGATACGATATACAACAATACAATCTCCTATAAGCATGGACACATACACAGGAGCACTCAAAGAGTCACGAGGCACAGCTAGATATGAAGAAAAATAAAATGAGACATAAGAATAAGTAGAGCCCAGAACAAATAGAACTGAAGCATATCTATGGTAAACTGGAACAATACCTGTGATAGCAGCGTCAGATGACTTGGCCTCAAGTCTAGCTGGAATACATCTAAATGAGGCTGGGACCCTCCACCCAGGCCTCCGCCTCTCGGACGGCCTCAATCTCTAACGACCTGACCTTTACCTCTAATGGCCTGATCTCTACCTCTGGCCGGCTGAGCGAGCGGTGATGCAACCGGTGCAAAAACCATGGCATGAGAACTCTATTGTGGGACACTGCTCAATAATCTATGACAGTACCTCCTGATGTGACCTGTATCCCGACACTCAAAACATCCCATCCTGCTATTGTGGCTGTTGAAGCTAAAATTGACCTGAACAGGCAGGATAACCACGGTGGTAGCTTTGGATTGGAGGTAGGAGCTGAATGCTCCACTTTAGGCCGGCTGCCTAGGATGAGATACATAAGGACCACGACTACCTGAGGCACTATAGGATGCCTGAAGCACTGATTGAAATGGCCTAGGACGATGGCCTATGCCAAAGGTACCCCTGCCTCCAAATGAGGCACCAGTGAATCCACCATAATGATGAGGCCTCTATCAGACACTGTCCCTCTCTCCTAACCACGAATCATCTCGATTCGTCTAGCAATATATAGGGCCCTCTCGAAAGAAATATCTTCCCCGGTCTTCTTGGCCATCTATAGCCTAATATTGAAGGTGAGCCCATCAATGAATCTCCTCACTCCCTCCCTCCCAGTAGGGAGAAAAACAATGGCATGGAAAGCTAGGTAAAAAAATCGAGTCTCATACTGGGTGACGGTCATGCCACCCAGATGAAGGCACTCAAACTGCCTGTGATACTCCTCTCTTATAGTGAAAGGAATGAACTTCTTTAGAAATAGCTGTGAAAACTGATCCTGGAAAAGTGTAGGCGAACCAGCTGGTCTAGTCAATATATAATCTTTCCACCATCTCTTGGCAGAACCGGTCATCTGGAATATTACAAAGTCGATCCCATTTCGCAACAATACCCATGTTGTGCAACACCTCGTGGCAGGGGTCCAAGTAATCTTATGGGTCCTCAGAAGGTGCACCACTGAAATGAGCAAAAAAGAGCTAGGTGAACTTCTCCCGCCTCAACAAGGCCTTACAAGACATAGTAGACCCATCCCTGGACTTTGCCGCAACAACCCGCTGAACTACCCTAACTAGCTAGGCAGCAAGAGTCTGATATAGGGGAGCCACTTGCTCCGGGGTGTGAGTAGAAAGAGTTTGTGCTCCCCCTCCCTCCCCCCAGCCTGAGAGACGGTTAGTGCCACCTTAAATGCACTAGTATGGTCCACACTCTCCATAAGGCACGCCAAGCGGACTAGAGCATACTGAAGAACTAGAGTAACAATGAATCCCTCCAGGACCTAAGCTGGTCACACGGGTACAGTCTGAGCTGGGACCTCCTCCTCATGATCAATTTGAGGCTCCACTGCGGGTGCAGCTGCTTGAGCTCCAGGCTGAGCTCTCCTTCTGCCTCGGCCTTTGCCCCTGGTAGTAGCTGCCACAGTGGACTCCGGCTTCTGTCTAGCTACAGATGTTGTGCATGTTCTCGCCATCTGCGAGAGAACAAAAATAGAATAGTTCAATCATCAATGATATAATGAAATCACATGATAGAGAAAGAAAGAAGTGAAATTTCTCCTAAAACTCCATAGCCTCAAAAAAGATAATTACAGACGTCTCCATACCGATCCTCCGGAATCTACTAAGCTTGCTCATGACTCATGAGACCTAGAAAACCTAGTGCTCTGATACCAGCTTGTTACGACCCCGAATCCCAACCTCGGAGTCTTGATGGCGCCTAACATCAACATGCTAGGCAAGCCGACGTGAACGGGGAATTTACTAATTTTTAACAATTTATGATAATTTATTAACAATGGAAATAATATAACTCTAAAGTATAGTATAATAATATTGAATAACGAGTTTAAACATAATAATTAGAAACGGGTGTCACAAATATATGAACATCTAGAGTGTTACAAACATGGTGTGAGTAAAACACAATGTTTTGAAACTCAGAGAAACTGTAAAGATAAGAGGAAAGGGTTGTACTTCAAGTCTCCGTAAACAACTAGATCCGAGCAAATCTACAGAACGTTGCTAGGACCAACTCTAATATCTGCACAAGAAGTGCAGAGTGTAGTATGAGTACAACCGACCTCATGTACCCTGTAAGTGTCGAGCCTAACTTCGACGAAAGTTATAATAACTTCAACGCAGTAATAATATAATAATAATAATAATAATAATAATAATAATGATGATGATGATGATTATGATGATGATGATGATAATAATAGTACTAGTAGTAGTAGTAGTAGTAGTAGTAGTAGTAATAATAATAATAATAATAATAATAATAATAATAATAATAATAGTAAGACAGTTAATTTATGAAAATGAACGCAAACCTCACAATCAGTGAGCCCAGAATAACAGACCTCGTAATTTCATATTAAAAAATGTTGAAAACTAACACAATAACAACAACGAGTACAACACACACAATCCGTTGCGGTGCGCAACCCGATCCCATCGTACATTCACAATCCTCCCTTATTTCACCATAGAATTATTTATCAATATCAAGAATCACGTATATAATCTATTGCGACGCAAAACCCAATCCCACCATATCATCATAATCAATGTCATAATCCTCTCTTATTACACTATATAATCATTTACCATTATCAAGTATTACGTACACAACCGTTGCAGCGCACAACCCTATCCCACCATATCATCATTTATGAATATCAAGATCCTCCCTTATTCCTCCATTTCAAATTGTTATCCTTCAATCTTGTAACGGCGTGCAACCCAATCCACAAAAAATTTCAATAAACGTAAACAATCCAATAATTCATTTTACAAGAATTTCTACAATCAAAGAGCATGAGTACAAGGCAATAAATGAAACATGTAATAACCAAAGGAAAGCAACAAAAATTACAAAAAACAACAAGACAAGTACGTGGCAATTAAGGTGTGCAAGTAAAAATGTCAAGGCAAGTAGCAATTAATCACGAAGTCACGGAAGGGACGAACAATTCAAGATTAGAATGATTAATGACAAGTAGAAAATTATGGCATAGAAAGATATTAAAGCACGTAACAATTAAGGCATTGAATGAGATAATTCATGAAATACGAGAAAATATGGAAACAATTATTTTGGCGGGGTATATACACTCTTCACCTCGAATATACGTCATTTCACACATAATTCACATAACATGTAGTTCAAGGATTCCTAAATCAATCAAATCAAGGTTAGACCCAACACTTACCTCGCTCCGCAATGAAATCAAAGCTCAACCGAGACTTTTCCTCTAAAATTCGCCTCTGAACCAATCGAATCTAACAAAAATTGACTTAACATCATCAAAAAATGCTAAGGAAATTAATTACAATAGATAAAGCTGAGATAAATATACTTTTCCCAAAAAGTCAACAAAAGAGACTCGCCCGGTCAAAACCCGGGTTCAATGGTAGATTCCGACTACCCATGACCCCACAAGTTCATATATGTGATTATTTTCAAAATTTGAATCCAAATCGACTCTCAAAACTTAATTTCTTATTTTTCAAAAACATGACAACGTTTCATAATTTTTCACTTTGATTCAAATGATTTTAGTGTTAAAATCTAAGATAAATTGATGGAATATAATTAGAAACGAATTAGAATCACTTACCCAAAGCTTGTAGTGAAACTCCCTCTTCAAAATCACCTCCTACCTAGTTTAGGGTTAAAAAATAAGAGAATATTTCCAAAAATACTGTCTTCTAGCAATTTTACCAGTTGCAAATGTCGCATTTGCGCAAATGCGAACCCTCACAATTTCCGACCAGGGCTCGCATTTGCAAACCCTGACAGCCTTATGAAACCTTGCATTTTGCTAGAAAAGGCTTCACATATGGGAAGCTGGAAGATTGGCAAATGCGAACAAATGTTTGCAATTACGAACCAATGCAAAGTCTGGCAGACTTCGCAAATGCGAAGGGAATGTGGCAATTGCGATAACTGAGCCCCCACTATCACCTTCGTAATTTCGATGCTGGTGCTCTCAATTGTGATACTTGAGCACCAGCAACACAAGCAGTCAAATTTCAATTCAAAACCATTGCGGAGCATGTCCGAAACTCATCTGAGCCCTCAGTGCTTCAATCCAAACATCCACACAAGTCTAAAAACATCATACAAACTCGCTAAGATGATCAAAACACAAAAATAACATCTAAAACTATGAATTGAACTGTAAAATGCATGAATTTAAAAGTAAAGTTCAAGAATTTCTAAAATTATAACTAAACATTTGAATCCCATCAAATCAACTCCAAACGACAACAAATTTTGCAGACAAATTCTAAATACCATAACGGATCCATTCCAAGTCCAAAAATCAAATTCCGAGCTCGACCGCTAAAAGTCAACCTACGATCAAACCTTTCAACATAAAATTGGCAAGTTACGGCAAATCAACATGATTCGACCTACGGACTTTCGAAATCAATTCCGGGCATATGCCCAAGTCCGCAATCACGATACAAATCCACCGGAATCGTCAAAACACTGATCTGGGTCTGTTTACACAAAATATTGACCGTAGTCAACTCAAATCATTTTTAAGGAAAAGTTTCATATTTTCTTCAATTTTTTACATAAAAACATTTCGGAATAAGAGATGTACTGCTCACGCAAATCAAGAAATACTAAACGGAGCAGGTAGAGGTCTCATAACACAAAATAAAGGTTAATACTCAAAATGACATATCGTGTCATCACAACAACCCAAAGAAATCATTTTTGCAAACTCCTCACGACCCTTCATTTTATCATATTTCAAAAGTCCTCTAGTACTAGGGTTAAGAGTTCCTTGATTTTCATCTAAACTAGAGCCCTAGTCTATAGATTGAGTAATTCTCATACGTCTACTAAGTGTTTAGTGTCCCCTAAACTTCCTCCTGTCTTATGTTTTAAATCATCTTTACAAATTTTGCGTCTAACCCTATCAAAATTCTCTATTTCCTCAAAGTATTTCAAAACATTACTTCTTCTTCTTCTCTGGTGGCTAGTAGTCGAGGCCACAAGTGGTCTACTACTAGTGCCACAACCACCACCTCTGCTACCAAATACAACACTGCTAGGTGTAGGTGGTGTGTCATCATCAATTTCTAATTCATTATCTTCTATACCGTAATCTCGTGTAATGTTCATAATCTATATAATTATCAAGTGATGTTTCACAAACATGTGTAAAGTAATTTAAATTACTACTAGAAATTGAAGTAGCACCTCTTTTTCTATTTCCCCGATTAACAATCTTACTACAAACTCGTTTTGCACCATTAAACATACTGCAAAAATTTAACTACTAATAACAATTAAATATGCGAATAAAAAATTAAATAGGAGAAAGAGTTGGAATGAGTGCACCGAGTTTCGCAATAAATTGAACACTTTATGATTTTTGAAGTCTTGAAATTTAATTTCGAAACTCCGACTTTACCACAAATAAACATCAATTGTTCAAACTTCAAATAATTTCATAAATAATATTCCACAAAAGAAAATTAAGACAAATTGTTGATAGCAATTTAGTGGAAGAATAAGAGAATAACAATTGAGAATTTGGGTTTGAGAATTGAGAGATGAGAGAAGAAAAGAAGAAGAGGGGGGG